>JASDQU010352984.1:0-10659 GCA_032191745.1 Picea mariana
ATATATACTAACTTATTACTAGCTTTTAATTATACAAACTTAGTAATAAGTTAGTATATATTATTATATTATTATTTAGGTTAAAATAATAATAAAATTAACTTTTGTAGGTTTCTAGACAGTCGACCTAGGTTACAATCTTAAGAAACATCCTACACAATAACTATTAATTGACCGAGATCAGTAAGCTATCAATTGACGATTAGTCCTGATGATGAATCCTGATTCGGATTCGAAACGTTGACAAAAATGACACCAACTATGGATTATCTGGCAAACAACTTCATAAAGATAATTTTATATGATGAAAATAATGAATCCAATGTGGGTGGGTGGTTATTTACCAAGGTTTAAATTAGGATATTTGTAAGGTACCAGGTCTATTATCTTAGTAGAGAAGAGAAATAATACAGAAAATAACATCGAGATAACAATAAAATACAAAAATATTGTAGAGATAATAACAAAACAACAAATTATATGGAACCACAACACCAAAATTATACCTTTATTGATAGGTAACGAGGTTCACTTGCCTCTTCGAGGGGGCAACCTCCAGCAAAGCAGATCTCTATTACAATAATTCTTCAAGACAAAACTTATCATACCCTCTATTCCTATTTATACTAAATCTATCTACACAAAAGAACAATCTAGAGGAAGATCCTTCTAGAAGGAGAAGCTTCTATTAGGTCTTCTTACATTTGACTTATTCCTCCTTATTGCTAGGCCTTATTAATATTGACCTTTATTACATGGAATTATATTATTCTACCCACTTGAGGGGTTAGGTCCCTAACAATATTGTTTAGATATATTGCAAAGTTCTAGTTATAACATATATACTAGTGATAGGGAATAAGGATGCACTAAGCGGCCATGTGATAGAGACCTAAAAATGGCATTCATGAGGTTAGAAGCCACCAATGCAATAGGTTAGTTTTAGATAGAAACATACTCAATAGATTAGTGTGTCCACATTTACATAGTTTAGGAGTCAAAAGAAACCTCCTAGGAGAGCCATTATACATATGGAGATCCATATTTTTAGAGGGATTTCCTACATGTAGAAAGAGATGTTAGTTATGGGTAGATCCAAACCACTATTGGTGATTTGGGTAATGTCAATAGGATTCATTCATAAGTGTAAAACTACAAAGTTGAGAATCAATAGATAATGCTCTAGAGAATGGGTAAAATTAATGGTATATGTATTTCATTATTGATAAATACATGAGTAACAAAAAGTTTTATTTCATATAATGTACGTTATCTATATGTACGATGATGGAAATTAGTCAAGGATATTTTAATCAAGTCAAAATGGATTCTACTATAAAACAGGGGGTAGTGGAGTTGGTTAAGAAATTTTAAGTTGACATTTAGGTATGTGTTACCCAAGTGTTAATAAATGTTACCACATTTGGATCCTATGATATGATAATAAGTATTGATTGGTTAGAATCCCATGAGGCAATGCTATATTTTATGAGTAAAAATATTTATTTTATAAATGAATTAGGAAATAAAATAATTTTAGCAAGGGCTAATAGAGGAGTGTATTTGATATTTCTTTTAATGTATTTATTGAAGAAAGGTCTTAGGATTTTTTTATATGTTTCTAGAATATTTATAGGGACTACCTCCAAAGAAGGAATTGGAGTTTGTTATTGAATTCAAACTAGGAACCACACCTATTGCAAAGACTCATTATTGCATGACAACCTTGAAAATGAAAAAGCTGTATATGTTTCTCTAAGAATTGTTGGATTTGGGATTTATTCATCCCATTGTATGAGGATGTTACATGCCAAACAATGCAAGGTAATTTTTGGGTACTAGTTTGCTCCATAGGCCATAAATTCTTGCTCAGAGATCAGATTGAGATACAAGAGAAGTATATGGAAACATATTGAGGCATATAAGATGTCTATGGATTTAGATTCATAATTTTAGTACCTAATAGTGCATAGGAGGACGTAGAAGGAACCTATAGCATTCAAGGACAAAAATATAAATTGACCTAAAACTTCAACATGTTATATCTAGCAGCCTGAAGGTTGGATGAAGGTGAGACTTGGTAATGTTTTCCAAAATATGGTCATGAAGGAACCCTATTGATATCCTGTCAAACTCCCAAAGGAGATGATGTCACAGACGCATGGACATGGTCAATATTGCACCTACTTGAGAGGTGTGCAAAAGGAGAAAATGGGCACTGATCAAATGGCCATGACTTTCTACTCATAACTCAGAATTGAGCAATAAAACAGTCATTAGAAAGGTCTTGGACCGAGGATTCTAGATATTCAATCAGAAATGTGAATTGATTTGTATAATTCACAAAAAAAAAAAAAATATTATTTATGGTGTATTTAAAGGGAAGAATGGTGCATAAATTGATAGATTTGTTAAATTATTATAGTATAACAAAACGTATTACTTGAAAATTTTGTAGAGATAAGGGGAAATATATCAGAACAAAATAAACAAAGAGAACAGAGGCATGGAATATGCACATAAGACTTACAACCATGAATATAAATTCAGGGGGTTGTGTGTCAGCATGGGTAACACATGACATAATCAAATGTCTATGGAGAAAACAAGGAGAGCATTAATTTGGTGGAAACAATAAAGAATATCTAAGGATATGTGAAGAGTTATAAGGATGATAATGAAAGGATGATGAAACCTAAAGATCAACAAGATGGAATCAATATCAGATTGTTGCAAATATTGAGAAAAGTAGAGAAGAAAGTGGATAAGGGGACAAAATCAAGAAAGTCAAGGAGCCGCAGATCTCATTATAAAAGAAGATAATATATAAGTTTTGATAGGCATAAACATCACTCACCAAGTCCCTCATTCAAGAGAGTAGATTGTAGTCCAAGCTTATATCTGTTCAGGAATCATAATAGAAGGTTTGGATTGGATGAGTTACAAGGATAAATGAATAAGATAAGACCTCTTACCTTTGATGGTGAGCACAAGAAAGATTATGATGTAGAAAATAGGTTATTGGGGATGAGGAACTACTTTCAGTTCCACAATTATTCCTCACAACTAGAAGGAAGAATTTCCATTTATCAACTGAAGGGAAAATAATCAATGTGGCGAGACCAAATCATGAAAGTACATCACATTGATGAGAAGAAACTTACATAGAGGAAATTCAAGAAATACTTTTAGAAGAAATACTTGACCAAGAGTTATTATGATAGGAAAATGAAGGAGTTATTTGAAATCAAGCTTAGGAGCATGGCCATGGACAAATATGAAAGAATATTTTTAAAAATTCTTAAGTATGTTGACTTCATCAAGCATGAACAGGTCAAGATTCAAAGGTTCTTGACTAAGATGCCATCAATATTCAGTGACAAGATATAGTATCATGATCCTAATACATTGGATGGAGCAATAAGGAGAGTCAAGTGGCTCTATGATCAACATAGAGGAAGAACAAATTTCCAAAAGGCTTGGGAAGATAAGAATAAAGGTAACATGGAGAATAAGAAGAACGAGAACAAGACAGGTCATTCTTCAGAAAAAATTCTGAAGGAAAACAAACTCAAAATGAGCCCAGAATGTCAGAAGCTTTTGGAAAGAGGCCAGGGTAGTAGCCTCTGAAATTTTGGGGTTGTGAGGGTTGTGAGGGAGATTACATGTACATAGATTTCACTCATAGAGATGAAAAAGTGAGTACTCTTCATAATGTACAATAGGCTAATACAATTGAATACATGGACATAAGCATTTCAAGGCTCTATGCATCTTTGGACAACAAACAAGTTGAATTTCAATCCCACATGATTGAAGTGGAAGGTAAGATTAATGACCAACCTATTACTATTTTTATTGATTTAATAGATACTCATAACTATATAGATCCTAAGTTGGTGGAAATATTTCATTTTCCAAAAAGAAAACTTGGGAAATCTTGGTTGGTTCAATTATCCAGAGGAGCTCAAATAAGAATTATTGAGTTAGTTAAGGGATGTCCCATGGAGATAGATGGAATAAGAATAAGGGAATATTTTAATATCATACCTTTGGGATCTTATTATTGCTTATATGGTATGTATTGGTTAGAAAATAATCATGTTGTCCTAGATTGTTGTAACAAGGAATTTACTTGCTTGGATGAATAAGGGAACTTGAGAACAATGTAGGTTATTCCAAGGGAAGTAACTATAAGAGAAGTTTCAGCCTTCCAGCTAAACAAGAGCTTCATAAAAGGATGCCAAATATTTTTAGTATACATGGAAGAGATACATAAGGATAAAGTGTCAAGCATTGAAGATTATGTAGTATTGAAAGAGTTTTAGGATGTATTTGGAGAGATGTCGGGGTTACCAACAAAAATATATATTTGTTACTCCATTAATTTGATTCTTGTAGCAGCTCCAGTATCTGGGATTGCTTATAGGATGAGTACTCTAGAGTTGAAGGAGATGAAAATGAAACTTGAAGAGATTCTAAAGAATGGGTATATATTCCCAAGTGTGTCACCTTGGGATGCCCCGGTACTTTTTGTGAAAAATAAATATTCAACCTTGAGGTTATGCATTGACTTCAGGAAGTTGAATAAGGTGACTGTGAAGAGAAAGTATCCTTTGCAAAGGATATATGATATTTTTTATCAGCTAAAATATGCAAAGATATTCTCCAAGATTCAGCTTATTTTAGGCTATCACCAAGTGAGAATTAAAGAAGAATATATCAACAAGATAACATTTATAATGAGGTATGGCCATTATGAGTTTACAATGGTTCCATTTGGGTTGTCAAATGTACCAATTGTCTTTATGTGTTGTATGAATGGTATTTTCATAGATTACTTGGATAACGTTTTCATTATCTTCTTGGATGAAATTCTTATATACTCTAAGCCCAAAGAAGAGCATGAGCAACACTTGAGAATGGTGCTACAAGTATTGAGGAAGCATCAGTTGTATGCAAAGTTGACCAAGTGATCATTCTATTAGAGGAAGACACATTATTTGAACCATATCATTTTAGAGGTAGGGATATTGGTGGATTCAGAAAAGATAAGATCCATTGAGGAATGGAAAGTTCCAAATATTGTCTCATAGGTGAGATAATTCATGGGTCTTGCAAGGTATTATAGAATATTTATTGAGGGATTTTCCAAGATTGCACACCCACTCACATATTTTCAAATGAAGGATGTGATATCTGAATGGACCCCTGATTGTGAAAGAAGTTTTTAGCACTTGAAGAGATTGGTGGCAATTGAACCAATATTGAGGATTGTTGATCGTAATGAATATTTCATATTGTGAAATGATTCTTGCAAAGAAGGACTTGGGGGAGTCCTTAGTCAGAATGGGCATGTGATATGCTATGACTCGAGGTAGTTTAAGACACACGAGAGACACTATTCGACTCATGATTTAGAATTGGAAGCCATAGTGCATTCCTTGAATATGTGGAGGCATTATCTCATGAGGAGAGTATTTGAGTTGAGGATAGACCATAGTGGTCGGAAATATTTGTTTGGACAACCAACGTTGAATGTTAGACAAAATAGATAGTTGGAATTACACAGTGAGTATTACTTTGAGATCAAGGATATCAAAGGAAAGGGGAATAATGTGGTTGATGCACTCAATAGGAGGGTGCATGAGATACATTATACAACCATTAGCATGTAAAAATATGATTTGAAGAACATAATTTTGGAAGCTACAAAATCAGATCAACATTACATGGAGACAAAGGAAAATTTACAAGAAGATAATAATCAATAGAAAACTCAATATGATGAGCTAAGAGAGGATGGAATCCTCATGTAAAGAGGCAAAGTTTATGTGTAGCTAATTTTCATTAGTTGAAAAATCTAGTGCTAACAGAAATGCACAATGTGCCTTATGTCGGGCACCCGGGTTACCAGAATGCAATTACATATGTTAAAAGCCCATATTTTTGGCCATGTATGAAGAAAGAGGTGGGTGAGGACATTGATATATGTATTGAATGTTAGAAGGTAAAGGTTGAGTAGAGACATCCAATTGGTTTTCTACAACCATTGCCCATTCCTAAGTGGAAATGTGAATTGGTGACAATTATTTTGATCACGGAGTTTCCCAAAAGAATAAAGCATCATGCTTACATCATTGTGGTGGTGGATAATATTAATAAAGATGCTCATTTTATCCCTGTGAAGCTAACTCATAAGGGATATAACATTGTAGATATTTATATGAGGGAAATTTCCAAGTTGCATGGTGTGCCTAAGTCAATTCTTTCTGACATAGATCCCAAATTCACATAAAAAATTTGGAAGGGATTATTTAAGGGATTTGGGACAAATTTGAACTTTATCACAACATATCATCCAGAGTCATATGGGAAAACAGAGAGGGTCAATTTGGTGATTGAGGATCTGTTAAGGATGTTTGTGATGGATAAACCATCAAAATCGAAAGATTATCTATACTTGGTTGAGTTTTCTTATAATAATGGGTATCAGACAACTTTTAATATGAGACCATCTGAGGGATTTAATGGTAGAAAGTGCAATACACAAGTGACCTGGAAAAACCCAACATATAAAGAAGTGGTTGGGATAGAATTGCTCAAAAAAAAGGAAGAACATATGATAAAGATAAAAAAAAATTTAAAGGCTACTCAAGACAAGAAAAAAAGTTATGAAAATAAGGGTAGAACTCATAGAGATTTTAAAGTGGGTGACTAAGTGTTCTTAAAAGTGAAGGCCACGAGAAGTTCACTAAAGTTGGGAAATTGTTCAATGCTTGTAGCAAGATATTGTGGAAACTTTGAAATCTTGGAGAGGATTGGTCCCATTGCATACGTGCATGCACTACGTGCATCCATGTGCATTCATAATTTATTCCATGTGTATTTTCTTAAAAAGTATGTTCCTGATGCTAATCATATAATTGATTGGAATGTGATTCAGGTGGAGCAAGAAGGAGAATTACGAGTTCAGTTAGTGTGCATATTGGATCAGAAATTCAAGATACTCCATAATCAAAAAATAGGGTTGGTAAATGTCCAATGGACCTTTTACAGTCCTGAAGATGCAACCTAGTAGTATGAAGATCCCATGCGGGAAGAGTACCCACATCGTTTGAATATTTTCGAATATTTTGGATTGTACATGTGTATATAATGCATTGAGGACAATGCATAAATGAGGGGGAGGGTAATTTAATACCCCTAAGCCGAAGCCCAATTGTATTTGTACATATAAGTTGGTGAGACAGGATATTCTGGCTAGAGAGCCTTTGTATATATGTTTTGAGGCCAGAGTTCCTCTGTGGTTATTAGGCTGGAGATTCTGGATGATAAAATTCTAGTGAGCGTATCTTTGTAATATGTAATCACACTCATATTACCAATAAAAATACATCACTGTTGCAGACCAACCAGAAAAAAATAGTATGAGGGGATAGAACTCCACTAGAAGGGAAAGGGGGGATAAGAGTCTAGGAAGAGGGGCTAATCCAAGGGGTTTAATCCAACCAGAATATTATATTAATATTTCCTAAAGTCTAAGTTTGGGATATATTTATATCCTAAGTTCCTAAAAGGCGAGGAACATATTACCAAGTGGGGGAAAGTGGGCACAAGGTAGTTCCCAACATGACATGTGTCGAGTTAAGTTGGGAACTTCCATACTTAAAGTAAGAACTCAGTACATTTTTTCTATCATTCTCTCATTATTCTATCATCCACTCTTTTCATACGTACCCTCTACGATCCATCATCCACACCTGTACTCAAGAAGCTTTGGAGTTGTTTGTAATTAGTAAACCTGGGTAATTTTAGCTAAATAAACAGGTTGTCATGCCTGTGTGAATTTTTAAGAAGTAGGTTGTCATGCCCATGAGCATTCTCTCTAAGTGAGAGAACTTCTAGTAATTGTTTCGCTATGATCCAGGTTGTAGCTATAGGTCTCTGAGGCTTCCTATCCGACTTATTGTTGAAGCCCTGAAAGGGAAGTGGGACAACTGGAGAATTGTTGAGTAGAGAATGGGTACACTTCATGGGGTGGGATAGACTCTGGGGAATGAGAGGTTGTAGGATGATTAATGGAGTTGGCACCTTAGTCTAAGCATTTATGTGATTGATAGACCTTAGCATGGATTAAGATTTATTTTCCCTAGTTGAGTTTTAGCCCCAGCTCAGGGGTGACCTGCTACTGAGATTTTATGAGCGTCATAGTCTATGGTTGGGAGGAAAGTTTGAGGTTTGCATGCAGTTGGCAATTTATTTACAAAAGCTAAGTGTTTATTGTGTGTTTGCACAATATTTTATGTGATTAATTATGTTATCATTTTTATGATTTTTATGGGTTTTTATTGTTTTAATTATGCTTAAGTTTATATATTGTTAGGACTACATAATTGCAATCATATGCAAGGAATATTGTAAATTTAATGGTATTAGAAAGGTAAATTTTATATGGCATGACCTAGCTTGGGGCTAGGGATGCTACTTTGATGGGAAGGACAACATCAACCTTTCGAATCTCATTCCATAGTTGTTTCATTGTGGTAGATATTTTTATCTCTCTAAAACCACATTTTTTCGTCATCACTCATTGGCTAAATTTTTCAGAGAGAGAGAGAGCCTAAGGGGTTAGCTCAATCAATTATTTTTAATGTTGCTCAGCATTTGGCTAGTTACATGTCATCAAGTGTTAGGTTTGAATCCCCCTAAATTAGGAGCTCAACATGTTTGCCAGAGATTCCATCCATGAATGTAGAAAAACATCCCTTGGATTTTCCTATAAATTTTTCTTCATGAAAAAAAACATAAAAACAAATAAATAAAAATAAAATATTGCATTTTACTTTTTCTTTTATTTTGTCATTATATTTTGTTTTCTTTCACCATTTTTTAATTTTTGATTTCATTTCAAATTTTACTTTTGACAGTTAGTTTTTGTTACATGTCACGTTTTCTTTTTTACTTTTACTTCTTCATTTTGTTTCATTTCAATTATCTCTTGTTGATTTGCTTATTTTGCCCAATTTTTTTTTCTGTGTTTTTATTTTTTATTTTTTATTTCTTAATTTTATTTTCTATGTTTCTTTATTTTTAGTGGTAGAATAATAATTTTAATAAAACATCATTTTTAACATGTGTTATTAATTGGTTGATCAAACATTACAAGTGTAACAAATCAATGTAAGGAGTTTCATGCCTATCATAGGTTTTCATTACTCAAATTCTCATGCATTATAGTTTTTAAGTAGTCAAATTTTCAATAGTGAGTTATCCATAAGATGAGGCTAGGCATGCACAAGAGAAGGGTGTCTTCCACATTCCACTTACAACTCAATATCCCACAACTCAATGGTATTCTCTTACAACTAATTAAATAACGATATGTTCATATAATTTCTAACATTTTCTTAAATCTTTCCCATACTTCACCCCATTTGTAAAGTTTTGGTCCACATTTTATTTAGTCTTTACCTTTCTCAATAATGCTATGCACACATCGTCCCTATAATGATCGAATCTATGTTATCATCCTCTTGTCCTTTCATTTTTAATTATTTCCTCAATAATGCCTAATATCTTTTAGTTAGCCAATATATCATGTTATAAGTTTACAAAATTTGAACTTTTAAATTCTCACATCATTATAAGCCATATGCTTCAATAAGTTTCCATCTTTTAATGACATTTTCTATCAATAAAAACTATTTATAAAATTTAATTACTTTATAAAATTATTTAAGCTTAAAATTTTAATCGTTTCTCACCATCAATGAACACCTTACACACAAACTTTAGACTATTTATTTGACATTCTATCCCTAATTTATGCAACGCCATATTATTTCACACATTAGTATCGAGAATTTCACCACTAAGATCACCAACTAGACTTGCAAAATATAGTTTGTAAATATATTTTTTCACAATGACTTTCCAATGGTATATTCCTATTAGAATTATTAATAACAATAATAAACTAATTTTAAAGTCTATATAAATATACATGACTTATATTTTGGATTTGAACTTATAACCTCCTTAAAAAAAAGACAGTTTCTTAACATACAATGATTATGATTTGATATCTACATTTATTAAAAAAATTTAGCATTGATATTTAATCTTACTCTAGCTATTATGATTTGATATCTACATTTATTAACAAATTTTAGCATTGATATTTAATCTTATCCCAGCTTATTTGGTGATGAAAACATGTGCAATAAAAGTAAAATATAAAATAAAGCAAACAAATGATTGTGATTGTTGGTGTGTGACTTTGGTATCATATGCACCACATCTCCATTTCCACTTAGGAATAAAGTGGCATTACTAATGTGGAATTATTTATGCGTACGATGCAAGTGATATTACTTTCCTAGAACTTGGCAAAGAGGGGTATGTATAATATATCACAAGTCCATGTTCATGGATCTTCGTTGGTGGAATAACTTTAATTATGATTTAATTTTATGACCGACAACATATAGCTGAAAGTGAAGTCAAGATACTTTTACGGGCACCATGTCATTCACGAACTTAAGCAACGGACTATTAAGATTTTCGTGGTGATACTTGAGTTGATAGTAAAGGGAAATGATCTCTATTAGTGAAATACTAATTATAATTTCATATTATCAATAAGATTTTCATGGT
>JASDQU010352985.1:0-10300 GCA_032191745.1 Picea mariana
CATGTTTACAGCGGTATATCTCACAATGATAGTGTGACAGTGGTTCCATCATTCTACTTCTACTTCAGGGTGGTTGTAGCCACCTTCCAGTTGTAGCCGGAGAACATTGGGGGTTGTAGCCTCATTCTGGTTGTAGCTAGAGATTTGGGGAGTTGGAACTTCCCTTAGGTTGTAGCCTGAGAAACTAGGGGGTTGGAGCCTCCTTCCAGTTCTAGCTGGAAAACAAAGGAAGTTGGGGCTTCCAATGAATGTAATTCTTCATGACATATAAGAAAAACAATTCCATGGTTTTTTCCCGATTTGGGTTTCCACGTAAAACACTGGTGTACTGTGTATGTGTATGATTGTTCATTTGTTCATTGCTTATTTACTCTGCAGTTATTGGATAATAATGCTTCATTTATATAGCACTTGGATTATATGGTTAAAAGGGATTACATTGCTCTATTACTGATTCACCCCCCCTCTCAGTAATCCAACAGTGATATCTAAAGGTATGTCATTTATCCCTTCCTCAATGATTATTTCAATGATTGTAAATTAGGGGAAGTGTCATGTCCTATCCTATTTTGTTCTAGATCTAGGGATATTTGTTAGTGTCTGCATATACTGATTTATCTGATAACACCTCCTTACTCAGAAAGAAAGTTTTATGCATCGAAAGATTTGATAAGCAGTCCAGAGGTGTCTCCTATTAGGCACCAGAGAAGGAGAAGGGAAGTGGGAAGTTTGCAAGGAGAGTTGAGGAATCTTAAGCCACCCTCCTTTGATGGTAAAAGGGAAAGGGAAGATGAAACTAAAGTATGGTTTCTTGGACTCAAGAGATATTTTCAGTTGCATAACTATTCATCAAACCTGGAAGCCAGGATTGGCACCTACCATTTAGACAGTAAATATGCAATGTGGTGGGATCAAATGAAGAAAGATGAACATATTAATGAGAGTAGGATCACTTGGAAGGAGTTCAAGAAGTAATTCCATAAGGAGTACCTCTCATAGCACTTCTATGACAAGAAAATGCAGGATTTCTTTGAACTCGGGCTAGGAAGCATGACTATGGAAGAATATGAGAAAAAAATCTTAGGATTATTAAAATATGTTGGGTTTATAAACGATGAAAAGGTAAAGATACAAAGGTTTTTGAGTGGACTACCAACCGTTTATAAAGAAAATATTAGGTATGATGAGCCAAATACCTTGACTGAGGCCATCATGAAGGATAAATACCTATATGAGAAAGGACATGGAAGAGAATCCCTGCACAAATATTGGAAATATAAGAAGAAGGAGAAGTCGGATCAGAGGAGGAAAGGATTCAAACCTCCATTCATTATGAATGAGACTAATAGAAATCATCAAGATCCGTATGCTAAGGGTGAATCCAAGAAAGAAGACTCCTTAGGAAAAAGGGGAATACCACCTATCCAATGTTGGGGATGCAAAGAAGATCACCTGTACAGGAATTGCCCCCATATAAAGGACAGAATGAAGACTGTGCAAAACATCCAAGAGGCTACAATAGTTGAATATATGGGAAGAATCTATGCAGCTTTATATGATCGACAAGAAGAGTACCATCCCAATATGATCGAGGTGGAAGGTAAGATCATAAATCAGCACATTGTTATTTTAATTGATTCAGGAGAAATTCATTATTACATTGATCCTAAAATAGTGGATAGATGGCATTTGGAGAAAAGTAATCTTGGAAAATCTAGTTTGGTTTAGTTGGCCACTGGAACCAAAAGGAGAATCCATGATATGGTCAGAGGATGTTCCATAAGTCTTAATGGTGTGAATATAAATGTTGATCTAAATATCATACCATTGGGGTATTATCATATTCTAATTGGAATGGATTGGTTGAACAAGCATCATGCTATCCTAGATTGTCATAGAAAGACATTTACATGTATAGATGAAGATGGAAAACAAAACATTGTGAAAGGAGTTACAAGACCCATCTCTATAAGGGAGATTTCATCCTTACAATTGAAGAGATGTTTTAGGAAAGGATATCAATTGTATGCAACTCATGTGGAAGAGCCAGAAAATACAAAGGGGCCAAGCCTTGAATATTTCACGGTACTACAAGAATTTTAAGATATATTCCAAGAAATAATA
Source organism: Picea mariana (assembly GCA_032191745.1). Lineage (NCBI taxonomy): Eukaryota > Viridiplantae > Streptophyta > Pinopsida > Pinales > Pinaceae > Picea > Picea mariana. Next base: position 2,125 of record JASDQU010352985.1, read on the forward strand.
GGGTTTCCACCAAGAAGGGAGATAGATTTCTCAATTGATCTAGTGCCTGGAGCTGCTCGATGTCAGAAACACCTTACAAAATGAGCACACCAGAGTTAAAAGAATTACATATGCACTTGAAGGAATTGTTGAAGAAAGGGTACATATGTCCAAGTGTTTCATCTGACGGAGCACTAGTATTTTTTTTCGAAAAGAAGGATGGAACCTTGAGGCTGTGTATTGACTTTTGATAACTGAAACAAGTATACCATAAAGAACAAGTATCCTCTACCCATAATTGATGGCCTCTTTGATCAACTAAGAGGAGGAAAGATATTTTCAAAGATTGACCTGAGGTCAGGATACCATCAGGTAAGAATCAAGGAAGAATACATTCATAAGACAACCTTTAGGACCAGGCATGGGCATTATGAATTTGTAGTGGTGCCATTTGGACTGACCAATGCACCAGTTGTATTTATGTGCTTAATGAATGACATATTCAGAAATTATTTGGATAATTTTGTCATAGTGTTCTTGGATGACATACTTATCTATTCTAATTCTGAAGAGGAGCATGAACATCACTTAATACTGGTGTTGCAAGTGCTGAGAGAAAATTAGTTGTATGCCAGGCTGAGTAAGTGTTCTTTTTATCAAAAGAAGATCCATTACTTGGGACACAATATTTCAGAACAGGGCATAACAATAGATCCAAAAAAGATTGAATCCATTAGAGGATGGCCAACGCCCAAAAATGTGTCAGAAGTCAGATCTTTCATGGGATTGGTTGGTTACTATAGAAGGTTCATAGTAAGGGTCTCTAAGATTGCTCATCCCATCACTTATTTTCAAAATAAGGGAACTAAATTTGAATGGATACCTAAGTGTGAAGATAATTTTAATCCATTGAAGGAATTACTTACTAGTGAACCTATGTTAAATATTTTTGACCCAAATGAAAGTCTTGTGGTCTGTACAGATGCATGTAAGGAAGGAATTGGGGGAGTCCTCGTGCAAAATGCACATGTCATTGGTTATGAGTCCAGAAAAATTAAAGAACATGAAAGGAACTATGCCACACATGACTTGGAGCTTGTTGACATTGTCCACGCCTTGAGGATGTGGAGGAATTACCTCACGGGGAAGAGATTTGAATTAAGGACAGACCACATTGGCTTGAAGTATATTTTTAAACAACCAACCTTGAATGCCAGGAAAACAAGATGGATGGAATTTTTAAGTGAATATGACCTCAATATCAAGAATATCAAAGGAAAGGAAAATAAAGTTGTAGATGCACTTAGTAGAAGAGTACATCTCATGCATTCTATTGTTGTTAGTATGCATCAATTAGACTTGAAGAGTATAATTTTAGATGGTCTTATTATAGATAAACATTACCTACAGGTAAAGGAAAGATTATAGCAAGGAGATGTACAACAGAAAATAAAGAAGTATGAGATAAAGGAAGATGGATTACTCATGCATAAGAATAGAATCTATGTTCCTAGTTCTGGAGAACTGAGGAATTTGGTATTGAAGGAAATGCATGATGTTCCTTATGTAGGACATCCCAGTTACCAAAAAATAATTACAAAAGTAAGAAGCCAATTATTTTGGCCAAGAATGAAAAAGGATGTTGTTGATTACATCGCTTGATGTATGGAATGTCAGAAGGTGAAGGATGAGCATATGCCCTGTTCTAAAATATTGTGTCCCATTGCAGATATAATATTCACCTATTACAACAATATTAGATCTACTGATTGTAAATATTGGGACTTGATGTATCCTCCATAAATGACACGAAATGATCACAGAGATGTAATTAGTATATCAAATGAAGATGGACTGATACAGGTATTGAAACAATATATTTGTGATGGCTGACTCTCAAGGTAGATACTTCCCTTGAACACTAAGGCATGACAGCAGAAACCTGAAAATGACCAAAACTTGATAATGCAATGGATACTATGACTTACGTCGAGTGACCCAAAGGAGTAAGGAAACTCAAAGGATTGGTTCAATGTAGAGGTTCAATAGATTGAAATGCGTGTAAAGATAAAATGTCATGTTCAAGGGCGACCATAAGAGTTACTGGTGAAGTTCTCAAAAACTGCTTGGCTTGCTTCTTTCAATTTTTTCCCCATCCAGATAGACAAGTACCTCTTTTTGGTTTAACGAGCTCGAGGAGGGTAACACATGCTTGATATAACTCACCTTCGGCAAGTCCCTCTTCCTTTGTTTAATGAACTAGAAGAAGTAAGGGTTTGGTCCCGTATGGGCCCTTCAATGTGTGATCGTTTAACGAGTCCATAGAAGGTAAACTCGATTGTTTTTCATATTTAGAGATTCTGAAAAATGACTTAAAGATGACTCCAATGTTGTCCTTTTTCGTAATGTTAGTCTCGCGAGGCCAAAAAATAGATAAATTTTCACTCAAAAGATGCCCTTTCAAACCTTTTAACGAGTGGGAAAGGAAGCAAGATCACTTGACAATATTTTCACGTTTAGAGAGTCTGAAAAGAGTTTAAAGAAGACTCTAGAGGGTTCCTTTTTCATGTAACCTTTACAAGTCTGAAAAAGTGATAAAATTCTACTCGGTTACATTCTCATGTTTTTTAGAACACGAGAAAGAACAAAGACTAAGCTCGGCACTCTGCCCACATCTTGAAAGCTAGTGGCTTAGTTCCAGAATGATCATCAAAGGCTGGAGACATGCCCCCCCAAGATTCAATTCATTCACCGACTTTGAGTTTGTCACCAATTTCTGTACTAGATGGAGAAAAAGGATATAGGTGGATGAAAATAAGGTTCAAATACGAGATCAAATGAAAGACTCAACTCAACATCTACGAGATCTGGCGAAAGACTCGACCTGATAGGAGAGGTGGTTGTTTCATTTTTTAACGAGCTTGACAGAGGAAAATAACTATGCTCAAGGCTCGGGGTTCAATCCCTAGATTTATGTTTCATTTTTTAACAAGCTTGCTACATAGAGGAAAACTATGCTCATAGCTTCTGTTTCATTTTTTAACAAGATTTCCACAGAGAGGAAAAGTATGCTCGTAGCCTTTGTTTCATTCTTTAACGAGCTTGCTATAAAGAGGAGAAACTATGCTCGTGGACACTTCTTGATCATGGCTTCCATGAGGATAATGCTCTGGAAGGACACCATGGCAAGGGACAAAAATCGGCCATGGCCTCTAAGAGATCTTCACTGGATGGAAGAAAATCACTCTGGAAGGAACACATGTCGAGGGTTGTGACAAGGGTGAGGAGATTAGGCTCCAATAGCCCTACCAAAGAGATCACCATGTCAACTACCAAATCCAAGTCATGGGAGATAACGCCACATAATTGACCTATGGCAGGGGTCATACCGACTGCATATAACACCCATTTAGGGAGGGCATTGGGTTGATGGTCAAGTCAGGGCCAACAAACAAAAGTTGATCAATAGTCACCATTCTTCCATCGTGAGAGAAATATATTACATGAAAAAGAGTGAACACAATATCTTTCATGGCATAGACATAATATTTCCCAAGGGTAAAATCGAAATCCAAGGGGTCCTGGACTACCATAACATCAATAAAGATTGTTTTTCCTCCCAAAGTTACTGGAAACTGAGGAAGGATCCTTAAAGGGTGACTGGTTCTTCTATTGAAAGCGAACATAGTCTTGGTAATTGGCACAAGCTTAGTATAACCCAAAGCTTGCCAAAAAAATAGAGGACAAAATGCTAAAGAACGAACCTTCATCTATCAGCGTATGAGGAACATCCTGAACACAAACCTGAACTGGAATCTTAAAAGGAATGTGGGAGGAGAGATGTGGTTTAGTTAACACACCCCAATCAAAAAGGATGGCCTCATTACTTAGAAGGGTTTTCATAGGAGAAGGAAGAATGCCCCCCGACACGGTAGATCCCTTTTCAATGAGAAAAATGTGTTGGCATGTTTTTTAGACAGAGGAAGAGTATGCGTGTTTGTCATTGATGGCGCGTGTTTGTCAATGATGTTGAATATTATCCTGATCGGATGGCAAAGACCATCATGATAAGTAGCATAGCGAGAATGGAAAGATCAGTAGTGTAATCTCTGAAGGAGGAAAACAATCAAAGCACGAAAAAGGTGGCAAGATCAACAGTGTAAGCTCAGAAGGAGGAAAACAGTCAAAGCATGACAAAGGTTTCATTTCGTAGTTTCGCAGATCAGGAAATCCAAAGAAAAGAGGTTCAAACTCGCGATAACAATCCTGGTCATTGCAGTCATAGGACACGTGGCAAGCGATCAGAATTATGCTTACTTGCACATTGGAGGAGTCAACGGAGCATGGTGTGGGAACTCGTGATATGCGAGATCACGAGAATATCTGGACCATCAAATCATCGAGATCATGAACCATTGATCAGGCATGGAGAAGGCCCATGAAGTTGCAAAATTGTGATAAGATCTTGACCATTGATCCAAGAGGGACATGTGGCGAGGGATTAACGTTTTGCTGACTGGAAAGTCAAAGGAGCGAAGTGCTCGTTTGATTGGCGAGTGGTCATATATCTTGGTCACATTGTCGAGAGCTGGAGAGTAGAGCTAGAGAAGCCAATATCTACTTCATAGTTCGTGACATGGAGAGTCGAGAGGACTCATCACAGTATACCTGAGACGTGAAAGTGCGAAATGTGTTTTCAAATAAGGTTGTGGTCACAGCTAGTGGTTACATCTGCAGAAGATGGAGGAAGAAGATAGCGGTGTTAAGCTCCATCTCAGAGTCTTGATGATCGCGAGTTGGAGTATCGAGATCCTTCATCATAGGAATCGTGATATGCAAGATCATGATGAGATCTGGACCGTTGGATAGTTGGAGATATCAACCGTTGATCAAGCTCGATGAAGTTCATAAGTTCAAGAGATACGAAGTGCCTTTTGGCACAGCCTATGGTCACCACTAGTGGTCACGTGAGAGGAATAAACTAGCGGTGCTAATCTCCATCTCAAAGTCTTGGCGATTGCGACTTGGAGTGTTGATACCCTTCATCACAGGAATTATGACATGCGAAATCAAGAAATTCAAACTCTGTTTAGCGCTCGGTGATAGCTAGTGGGAATATGAGATAAATGCAAAACCCTGCAGATTTAATCCAATGATACTGGTTAATTGGAAACTTGAACAAAGGGTTACTGTTTCACCTCATAGTTAATTGATCAGTTACAATTCAGTTAGCAAATTTATTTTTCACCTCATAGTTAGATTACCATCTTTCTTTTTCATGCAGAGGACTGGTGCCCTCCATGGTGAGACACTCGGTCTAATATACTCCTTGTCCAACAATTCCTGTAATTGTAATTTTAATTCTGTCAGTTCTGGTAGACTCATCCGGTAAGGTGCTTTTGAGATAGCGGCTGAATCGGGTAGTACGTCTATGGAGAAGTCTATTTCCCTTCGAGGGGGTAGTTCAAGTATCTCATCCACAAACATGTCCCTAAAATCACGTAGGACAGCAAAGTCTTCTAACTTTGGCTTATCTCCTTTTTCTAACAGATTCGTTACTTGGGTGGCATAAACTTGACATCCTTTCCTCATACATTTCTTGAGTTGCATCACTGAAACTTGCCTGATTGATACAAATTTTAGTATACCTTGGGTTGTTCTAGTAGTGTCGACGTCGTCTTTATATTTGTGTAAGTTTGTATAACAATATAGCATAGCTTTGTGTTATTCCAACCAATCCATCCTGATAATCATATTGTAAGTTCCTAGTGGTAGAATGTTCATATTTTCTCTTATATTTTGACCATCTAAGCTGAACTCCAAATCAGAAATAAATTCGACTACTTTCCTATTAGTTCTTCTTTCTAGTTGTACTAGCCATGAGTTTGCATGCTTCAATTTCTTAAGTTTGTTCGACTCTACTACCTCTTGAGTAATATAACTTAACGAAGCTCCATGGTCAATTAAGACAGAAATTCAAAAGTTATTGATTTTTCCTTTGATCTCTACAATAAATGACTGGTGGTTGGCTTGCTGACCATCTATGGCTGCATTTATCCGATGCAGGCTTTTTCCCGTGTCTCCCACTGTCGAGGCTTCCTATAAATTATGAACTAAAATTCTCTTTGCGATTCAGTTGCTGATGCATTTTCTTGGAGATTCAAAGTGTAACTGAAGAGATGGAAGAGGATAAAATGGATATGCAATGACTATGGAGGGTTGGTCAATCTGAATGAAAATGAGTTGAACTGTAAGAAAGGGTAAATTACAGTATGCATAGTGTGAGACCGACATGATGCGCAGTGTGAGATAAAAATCAGAGATGAGTAACAGATGAGGAATAGACGGAAGCAAGAGTAGAATTGAAGAACAGCTTGAAGCAGAGCAGAATTGCAGAACAACTTGAAACAGAGCAGAATTGTAGAACAACTTGAAGCAAAGCAGAATTGCAGATCAGACAGGGGAAGAGAAGAATTGTAGAAAAGACAGAGGAAGAGAATAATTACAGAACATTTAGAAGCAGACCAGATTTACAGAATAGAGAAGAACTGGTAAGAATCGATTTATCTGTGTCGTTGGTTATTCAATCATTTATTTATAATCGGGGAGGTAGGGTGGTGCTAGGGAGGACTCTGGTCCTTTGATATTCGAGTTGGTGCTTGAATAATTGTAGTTGTAGCTTCCATCTAGTTGTGGATAAAAACTAGGGTGGTAGGGTGGTGCTTGGGAAAACATAGAGTTTTCTATATGAAAGTTAGTGCTTGTATAAGTGGAAGTAGGTGCTTCCATCCAGTCGGTGCTGGAACACTCAGGGAGTTGGTACTTCCTTCTAGTTGGTGCTATAGAAACCAGAGAGATGGTGCTCTCAAACAAGTTGGAGCTTGTAAAACAGAGGTAGTAGCCTCACATTGAGTTGGTTCTCAAGTATAGATGATGTACATAACTTAAAAGACTGCCTATTATTTCGAAGAAGAAGAGGTTTTCTCCCTTTATGGGTTTTCTCGTGAAAATTTGTCTCTGTGTATATCTTATGTGTGAGTGATGCTCATTATTTATGTTTTCCATATGTAGTATAATATTGATGGTCACTTGGAGAAAGATTAAAAATGGTTTAATTGAATTAAAATTGTTTAAGCATAGTAACAACTGATTCACCCCCCCCTCTTAGTTCTCTTAGTAATTTCAACAATTGGTATCAGAGGAGGTTCCTTTTATTTAAAGGTAGATATGTAAGCTTAAACATGACAAGTCATGAAGGGACTTCAGCCAGTAATCCTCCTCTATTTGATGGAACATATTTTACCTTTTGGAAGGTTAGAATGAGAACATACCTAATGGCCTTAGGTACTGATGTTTGGGATGTAGTAGAGACTAGATATACAAAGCCTGTTGTGCTGGCTTCCAAGGATGATAAGTTAGAATTTATCTTTAATGCTAAGCGAATGAATGCTATATTGAATGGACTTGCAGAAGATGAATTTGTAAAGGTGATGCATCTTCAAACTACCAAAGAAATGTGGGATAAACTTATTAGCAGCTATGAAGGAAATGAGAAAGTAAAAGATGCCAAACTTCAAACATTTAGGTCGAAGTTTGAACAACTAAAGATGAATGAAGATGAAACAGTTACCAAGTCTTTTTTAAGAGTTGAAGAACTTGTGAATGCCATGAAGGATCTTGGTGAGAAGTTTGAAGAATCGATTTTAGTTCAGAAGATTTTAAGATCTTTGCTTGATAAATCTAATCCAAAAGTCTCTGCAATAGAAGAACTAAATGATCTTAAAACTTTGTCTATTGATCAACTCCTAGGAAGTTTAATTGCATATGAAATGAGAATCAACAACGATAAATCCATTACTAGAGAAGCATCTTTTAAAGCAGACAAGAATATTGATTCAGATTTAGATGATGTTGAGGCAAAATTTGTGAGAAGGTTAAAGAAAGGATCAGGAAAATATCAAGGCAATCTTCCCTTCAATTTTTTTAATTGTGGTAATATAGGTCATTTTGCATCTAAGTGTCCCCATCAGAAAAAGGACCAGAACTCTAATGATGAAAAGAAGTACAAATTCAAGAAATATAGTAAGAAGAAAAGTTTGTGGGAAAATAATGACAATTCCTGAGAAGACATAGATAGTGATTCATCATGTGAAGACAAAGTGAATGATTTTATGCTTATGGATATAGGAAATCTTGA
>JASDQU010352987.1:0-12108 GCA_032191745.1 Picea mariana
ATCTAACCAAAGAGGAATTTATTAAAAGAAAGGTGCAATGGAAAAAGGTAATTTTGCATTTTTGAGATAAAACAAAAGCTATGATACCATGAAACATAGGGAATGGACTGGAGACCTCAAGGATTTGTTAGTACGTGGAACATTAATGGTTTATTTGTGGATAAAGTAGATTCTTTGCAATGTTTTTTTTGAATAATCTTGATTTATTTGTTATTTTAAAAATGGGAGGTTTTCAGTTTTGTGTTTTATAAACATTATGTATGGAATCCCAAGAATAATATTATAGTAAGGTTTTTTTAGAGGTAGTTTGTTATATATAAATGTTATGAAAACAATATATCTTTCAATCTAACTTAGAGAAATAGAGAGAATATATGGCTTGTAGTGAATAGAGAAAGTGAAAAATTTTAATTGTTACTTTATTTTATTTTTTTCAATGTTCAATATATAAAGCAGCAAACATATCTTACTATGTCATTTATATTATTTATGTTTTTTTTCAATAAAAAATATTATTTTTTTATTCTATTTTAGAATGAAAAATTCATATTTTATAAGTGTTCAAAGCATTATTAATATAAAGTAGATATTATACTAATAAGAATGAAATTTCATAATTAATGTATATGTCATTTCTTTTTGTTAAAAATAATTTCAATCCTTCCATTTTTTCCTTTTCTTTTTAACCTCATGCCATTTTCAAGAAGAAGGATCTACATTGTCTACTTGTAACTCATAAGTTGAGAGATCATGGAGTGAAGAACCAACCAATTCTTTATTGAAATGAGAGGTGTTAGTTTCATGAAACCACTTCATTCCCCTAGAAGAGATAAAAGATACAACTCCCATCCATGATAAGGAAAACCTTGTATCCTTGGCTTCTACTTTATCCTCCTAGATTAAGAGAAAGGTTTGCCAAGTGGTACTTTTGGACAAGTAGAATTAGCCTTCTTGGAATCTTGTGTTTTTTTATTTTATTCATTATTTTTCTCTTCTTTAATTAGAAAAATGTCCAACATTTTTAATTAGATTTAACCCTTTATTCCATGAAGTATGAGCTTGTGCATATGAGAAATAATCCTATAAATGTCTTGAAAGATGAAATTTTTGACAATGGAATGTTGTATTCTCATAATCCAAGCCCTAAGTCCATCCAATTTTTTTCCATTTGAGAATCATTTTTTTGGAAAGAGGCTTTCTAAAGTCAATATCAACATAAAGTAGACCATGTGTGTATAGTTTAGCTATATCTCTCTCGAAATCCAGTTTCATGTAATTTTCTAAAGTATTCCCAATATCCTTCATAACTAAGATATGTTAGAAATGTAAGGGAGAATTTGGAATATGAACCCAAATTGGCTTCCAAGTAACCAACATAGAGCTTGGATCAAATTATAATAAATAAAGAGTTATAAATAGTCCCACACTTCCCCAAAACAAAGGCCCCTCCTCTAAAACTTTTTTATAATCAACATGATAAAAAAAATTGAGTAAAAGACCTTTTATAATAATAGTTGATTCATAGTTTTGATGAAAAGGAGTGATCTTCGATGCCATAATCTCTAGCAATGGCTCATCTTCCACTTTATGTACAATATAGGCACCATGAAATTGAGTAGAAGAAATTGAAGTGGAAGGTTTTTTATTTTTTATTACGTTCTTGAGGGAGTCATGCGTTGAAGTTGATGGCATCTAAGGTCTCACCTCTCCTCCCCTTAATCACAATTCCAAATGGAAAGTTGATTCTTTGCTTAAGCTATTGTTACACAACAAATATTTTTCTTCTAGTTGTTTATCATAAAAAGTGCTCAAAAACTTCCTATTAAAACTTCAATTGTTTCTTTAAATTTTCCATGGAATCATCTAAATTTACCCACAAATTATTTAAATCTACCACATAATATTCTAAATTCAACCACAAAATGTAATGTCCTCCACCTCTTGATGAAGAGGTATTGAGGAGACTCAGTGGCTTAGGCATCCCCACTAGGCCATAATCTCACACTAAGGGGAAAGGTGAACCAAACTAACATTATATTCTTAAGTTGACTTGATGAAAAGGTGAAAAAGGAGTAAAAGATAACTCAATGAAGGAATAGAAGCGCTGGAGGAGTTAACCTTAGGGGTTAACCTAACTCAACAGAGAAATAGGAGAAAAGTATGAATAGAAGGTTGGGCCGCACCTATTAGGCATTCTGGATTTTGGTATTTGCTTGTTATTTCTCTTGAGCATACAATTTGGGGGTTTTGTTGTTACAAACCCTTGTGAGCAACTCAGTGGTGAAAGACCCACTCACCTTGTTCCAAGCTTGGTCTCGAGGATGAAAGACTCCACCCACACCATTCTACACTCATCACATATCCACCTATTGATTCAGAAAAGCAGCAGGGCCCTACTATTCAGGAGTTTCCAGCAAGGGCGCACCACCACTTGAAGAAGAGTTCGATCCAGCCAATCAGGAGAGCTTGGGGGTATTCTGACACTTGGGTTCTACTTGCAGGTTCTCAACCATCATTTTGGAGGTTTTCTTGAAGAGTTATCACCATCAGATCTTCAGCTACAGATTGGGACGGCCTTGAGGCGAGGACGTCCTATGATTCAGTATTTTTCAGATCTAGGGAGTTTTACCTAGCATCTGGACCTGAAACTTCTACGGGGTCTCCATAGCCCGATCTATCATTCCAGAGAGTTTCAGAGGTTTTGGAAGTGTTCTTCATTCAGAACGACTTATTGAGTTATTCAAGGCTTCAAGAGGGCGCAGACTGCATTAGGGTTTCCACCCTTGATGGAGGAAGATTGAGTATTTGAGCTTCAGATTTTCGAGAGGGGTTTCCTTGGTCCCGATCTACATTTTGGTGGAGTTTGGCACGATTTGAGCATCTCCTTCAGCTAGGTCGAAATATTGGTCCCTTTCAGCCAGCAGGACGTACCAGCAGCCCAGGGGGGTTGAGCGTTCACCTATTGTTGGCATCTTGGGTCTTCAGATTGTATTTAGCCTTTGGAGGCATCTTTTGTATTAGCGAGAGCATTTTGTAGAAGCTCATATCTATTATCTATTGGGGCCATCTGAGGATTATTCCATATCTGCTCTATATTGTATCTGATTCATGCTTTTCATAATAAAAGTCAGATCTATGCTTGTGTTTTCCATATCCTGAGTATGTTTGTGATCTTGCATGTGTTGGATAGATCTCGTATGAACACCATTTAAATAACTAGAACAAACCCTAAGGCCGAAACATCAATAGCCACCTGCACAACAAATAACAATCAGATCAGTGGTAGTTAGTGGTTTCAAGCAAAAAAAATTGGCTTGGGATCATTACAGTGGTATCAGAGCCTTGATCCTCCAAACCTGTGGAGGGATTGGCGCATGCAGAGCTACAGTGGAATCTTTATGGGCAGAAGGAAGAAACCAACCAGTGAAACAGAAGCCGAAATGGAAGGTTCAGGGGATGATCATGAGCCCCGGGGCTTGGCCTTCTTGGCAGCCGAATTTAACACATTCCAGCAGACCCTAAACCTCACAGAAGGCAACTTGGTCCACCATTTACAGGAGAACCAGGAAACAAACCGAAGGGGATAGGCCGAAATCATTGAAACCTTGAAGAAGGTTGATGGGAATCTGAAGAAGATTGATGAGAACCAGTCCTAGATAACCGAACTATTGATGCAGATGAATCATCAGGGGAAGGACCCTGAGACGTATGGAAACAAGGTGGCTAGTGGATCTGGTAGATCCCATGGTGAGATCAGATATAATCCAGAGAGAACCCCCAAATCCGAAGGAAGCCATGGAGGAGGCACGTCCTATGGGTAGTTGGGTAGCAGGGCTAACCCTAGGCCATACATGCCCACGTTCACAAATGAGCAGGTGCAACAAGAACAGGTGGATGATTTTGTTGAGCAGATGGCACGATGTACTAAGGAGTACTATGGCTTGGACATGGTGATTCAAAGGCAGATGACCCTGGATCAATATTGCCAACTCAAGTTCAGAAATAAGCCTAGGCCGAACCACAGGAGAAGTTCTGAGTTTGAACGAAGAGTAGGGAAGATAGAGATTCCATACTTTGATGGTACGGCCAAGATGACAGCACAGGCATGGGTGCAAAAGCTGGATACCTATCTGCAACTTAACCCCATGAGAGAGATGGAAGCCATCAAGTTTGCCACTATGTACTTGGATGGCAAGGCTCATGATTGGTGGTATCATGGACTCACCACACTAGGCCACAATTAGATAATGTCCTACACGAAATTCAATCAGAAGATCATTGATAAGTTTGATCAAGGAGACCCTGAGCTACACTTCCGGGAGCTCACACAACTCAAGCAAACAGGTACGGATGAGGCATATATTGAAGAATTTTAGAGGTTGGCAGTGATGGTGCAAGATATTTCTCCAACTAGACTCATGATGCTCTTCACTGAGGGGTTGATGGAACCCTTAAAGGGTTGGGTAAATGCTTTTAAGCCTACCAACCTACAAGATGTTATCTGGAAGACAAGGGATCTAGGACCAACTGCTAGGCCGAAGTTTATACCTAGACCACCTCTTAACATTGGAGGTAGAGACCCAAGGCCTCCAATGAACCAGGGAGGACGTGACCTAAAGGGTTTTGACAGGGGTCGTGGCAGAGTGGATGAGAACACCAGGAGGGAGCTGAGGAGGAAGCAACTTTGCTTCACTTGCAAAGAACCATGGAACCCAGCACACAAATGCATGGGTCGGGGTCAAGTGCACTACATAGAGGTCACTTCAGACAACGAGGAGGAGGAGGAGATCGGCCAGATACAGAACATTGAGGACGAAACTATTGAGGCAGTAGAGGAAGAGATCACAAGACAAGACAGTACGGCCACTCTGGCATCTATCAGTGGAGTGCCCAAGTATAACACCTTCCGAATGAGGGGAGTCTTGCAGGGACAGAAGGTATCGGTTCTGATTGATGGGGGAGCCTCTCATAACTTCATTGATGCAGCATTTCTGAGAAGGAGACATATACCCACAGTAGAGTTTGAAGGGTTAAAGGTGGAGGTAGCAAGTGGAAGTACTATGCCTTGTGACAGATACATTCCTGGCATGAAGCTTACCTTGGGTAGGCATGAGCTGGCACAAGACATCTATGTCATGGACCTCCCCGATACCAACATCATCCTGGGAGTTCAGTGGCTCAGCACGTTGGGGCCTATCACCACCAACTACAAGACCATGGAGATGTCATTCATAGAGGAGGGTGGACGAAAGGTAGTGCTCTGGGGCATGACATGGAATACTGCAAAGGTGGTCACGGCCAAGAGGACGGCCAAGAGGATGGAGGCCATCTTCCAAAGAGATGAGATAGTGTACGCAGTAGAATGCAGAATTTCAGCACGTGTGGATAAGAAGGGCAAGGTTCACTACACCCCAGAGATCCAAGAAATCCTTGACAAGCATCACAAGGTGTTTGGACCGGTTCCCCCAGGGGTACCACCAGACAGGGGGTTTGAGCACATTATTGAGCTAGAGGAAGGAGCCAAACCAGTCATTACCACACCATATAGACATCCAAAGAAGTACAAAGATGAGATAGAGAAAGCCATCAAGGAACTTTTGGACATGGGGCACATCAGGACTAGCACTAGCCCTTTCGCTTCTTCAGTAGTGCTGGTGAAGAAGAAAGATGGCACTATGAGGATGTGCATTGACTTCAGGGCCTTGAATAAAAAAACAATCAAAAATAAGTACCTGATACCAAGGATTGATGAGCTGCTAGACGAATTGCATGAAGCTGTCTACTTCACAAAGATTGACCTTCGTTCGGGCTATCATCAGATCAAGATGAGGGAGGAAGACATCTCAAAAACAACCTTCAAGTGTCATTACGGCCATTATGAGTTTTTGGTGATGCCCTTTGGGTTAACCAATGCCCCAGCTACGTTCCAATCTTGTATGAACCATGTGTTCAACAAGCAGCTGAGGAAGCACCTGCTGGTATTTTTTGATGACCTGCTCATTTACAGCAAGACGTGGGAGGAACATCTCAGGCATGTGGATCAGATTCTGTCAATCATGGAGGAACAATCACTATACGCTAAGGAGTCCAAATGTGAGTTTGGAATGACAGAGGTGCTTTACTTGGGGCACATCATTGGAGCAAAGGGGGTACAGGTACATCAGGAGAAAATAAAAGCCATCATGGAGTGGCCTACTCCTAAGACACTCACAGAGTTGAGAGGATTTATGGGCATATGCACGTACTACAGAAAATTTGTCAAGGGGTTTTCCCAGCTGTGTGCACCTTTGACCGATTTGACGAAGAAAGGAGCCTTCAAATGGAGTGAGGCAACTCAAATGACGATGGACAAGATGAAGAAGGTAATGAGCATGTGCCCAGTCCTAGCCTTTCCAGATTTCGGCCTACCTTTCACCTTGGAGTGTGATTCCTCGGGAGAAGGGATAGGGGCCGTACTTATGCAGAATAGGCACCCTCTTGCCTATGAGAACCGAAAACTCCAGGGTCCTGAGCTACTCTATAGAATTTATGACAAAGAAATGTTGACCATCATGCATGCACTAGCCAAATTTCGGCAATATCTGGTAGGTGCACGATTTGTGGTCAAATCAGATTATAACAGTCTCAAATACCTCTTGGAACAGAAGGACCTAAATGAGAGGCAGCAAAAATGGGTAAGCAGGATACAGGCCTATGACTTTGACATTGAATTTGTCAAAGGGAAGAACAACGTGGTGGCCGATGCATTGTCTAGGAGGCCATCCATCTTTGCCATGACAGGTGTATCGGTTGACTGGAAGGACCACTTGGTGATGGAGTATGCGAAGGATCAGTTCACTTGTGAGCTATTGGATGGACAGGTACAGGATGATAACTTCAGGATTATAAATGACCTCATCTACTACAAGGGTTGAATCTTTTTGGTTTCTGGATCGGCCTTCAAGGCCAAAGTGTTGCAGGCATGTCATGACTCGCCAATGGCAGAGCACCAAGGAATTAGCAAGACGTACAGGCAGGTGAGGGAGAGGTTCTCATGGAAAGGCCTCAAGGAGGATGTAATAAAGCACGTCAAGGAGTGTACTACGTGTCAGGAGAACAAGAATGAGCACACTCACCCAGCAGGACGACTGCAACCCTTACCCATTCCAAAGCACAAGTGGGAAAGCATATCCATGGATTTCATCACCGGGTTACCAAAGACGCAAGGTAAGGACTGCATTTTTGTAGTAGTGGACAGATTGACGAAGTTTGCACATTTCTTCGCCATAGCCACCGACTTCAGTGCAGCTCAGGTGGTCGAACTGTTTTTCAGGGAGATTTTCAGGTTGCACAGCCTACCCAAGACCATTGTCAGTGACAGGGATAACAGGTTCATGAGCACATTTTGGCAGGAATTGTTCAGATTGGTTGGTACGGCCTTGACCCCTAGTACCAGCTATCACCCTCAGACAGATGGACAGACCGAGATAGTCAACAAGTGGGTGGAAGGCTACCTCAAGAATTATGTGGCAGGACAACAGAAAGAGTGGGTCAGATGGTTGCACTTAGGGGAGTATTGCTACAACACCACCCAACACGTGTCCATAGGCATGTCACCATTCAGGGCCTTTTATAGCTATGATCCATTATCTTTTGTAGAGATTGCTTTCGGTGACAGAAGGGCACCTATGGTATAGGATTGGATACAGCAGAGCCAAGACATTCTCAGGGAGCTGAAGGATCATCTACAGAGAGCACAGAACTAGCAAAAGGTCCAAGAAGACAAGCACAGAGTTGAGCGTACTTTTGAGGTTGGTGACTTAGTCTATCTAAGGCTCCAACCATACAGGCAGGCTTCTATAAAAAGAAGCGGAGTAGAGAAGTTATAGCCACGTTTCTTTGGGCCCTACAGAGTTAGCAGGAAGATAGGGGTCGTAGCTTATGAGCTGGAGCTTCCACCGAGAAGCAGAATACACAATGTCTTCCACGTATCCTGCCTTAAGAAAGCCATCGGCCAACACATCACACCCATTGAGGTATTACCTCCCATGGATGAAGAAGGACAGCTTGTTTTGGTTATGGAGGAGATATTGGAGGTTCGAGAGAAGAGGCTCAGGAACAGAAGCATCAAGGAGTACCTGATCAGATGGAAGGATCTATCCATTGAGGATGCATTGAGGATGCCACGTGGGAAAATGAGCAAGTGGTGAGAGAAATCAGTTTGGAATTGCTTGAGGACAAGCAATTTCTAGCAGGGGAGACTGTAATGTCCCCCACCTAGCATCTGGACCTGAAACTTCTCCTACGGGGTCTCCATAGCCCGATCTATCATTCCGAAGAGTTTCAGAGGTTTTGGAAGTGTTCTTCATTCAGAACGACTTATTGAGTTATTCAGGGCTTCAGGAGGGCGCAGACTGCATTAAGGTTTCAGCCCTTGATGGAGGAAGATTGAGTATTTGAGCTTCAGACTTCCGAGAGGGGTTTCCTTGGTCCCGATCTACATTTTGGTGGAGTTTGGCACAATTTGAGCATCTCCTTCAGCTAGGCCGAAATATTGGTCCCTTTCATCCAGCAGGACGTACCAACAGCCCAAGGGGGTTGAGCGTTCACCTATCATTGGCATCTTGGGTCTTCAGATTGTATTCAGCCTTTGGAGGCATCTTTTGTATTAGCGGGATCATTTTGTAGCAGCTCATATCTATTATCTATTGGGGCCATATGAGGATTATTCCAGATCTACTCTATATTGTATCTGATTCATGCTTCTCATAATAAAGGTCAGATCTATGCTTGTGTTTTCCATATCTTGAGTATGTTTGTGATCTTGCATGTATTGGATAGATCTCGTATGAACACCATTTAAATAACTAGAACAAACCCTAAGGCCGAAACATCAATAGCCACCTGCACAACAAATAACAATCAGATCAGTGGTAGTTAGTGGTTTCAAGCAAAAACAATTGGCTTGGGATCATTACACAAAAGTATTATATATCCAGTGAAATACTTTACTATTATCTAAAATATGTTCTTTATAAAAAAAGTTCCAACAAACATATGTTTGGTAGGCATTTTATCCACTTAGAATTCAAATGTTTTAGAAAACACGGGTAGAGATTTTTTTTTTATGAAATACTTGTCTTGTAGCCATTTCATCAAGCACTTATTGTACATGTCCTTATGACGAAAGAAAAGAGGGAACTCTAGCTAAAAAAATTGTTGGTGGCCAACCCGTTGAACGCCAAGAATCTCTCTCTGTCAATCTTCTTAACACATTCCTCAATGCATTTCTCCTTAGGAAACCAACCCCACAACCATCTCCTAGAACCTATTGTAATGCACCAAAACCATCCTAATCGCCCCCCATGTACATCAATAATAGCCTCTACTTAATCGCCACACATTGTTTGTTGATGAAACATGATATTGTCCTTATTATTGGCATCCCTTTACCTATGTAGCCATCTCTCAACCATCTTCAAGTTCTTGGAAAAAATTATCTTTTAAACAAGTTCACAAGAAGGGAACATGTCCAAAATGATAGCCTTGTAGCCACACATGCATTTCATTGTGACATGTTGGTAATCTCCTAAAATGCAAACCCTTATCGAGAAATTGTAAAAAGTGTTGTGCACAAATTTTTCTATAAATTCCTAAAAGTTCCCAAAATGCAGTGGAGAATAGCCATCCAAAGAAAATCTACTTCTACTTCTGCAATTCAGGTTCACTACCATGGTTAACGAACAAATCAAAGATTACCAACATGAGACTACGAGAGCCATGCACCACCAATAACCCTTATATCTACCTAAAAATATATATTTTAGAATATTTACCAGTAAGAGAAGTAATTTAGTTGAATGTCATACGTTACACGTCATTGCCTAAGTGTATTTTCAATAGAAACGTTTAAATACATGATATATAATATAAATCAAAATCAAAAGTAAAAATGAAGTATTCAATAATTTAATAATTTGTCAAGGAAAAAATGTTTTAGGTATTTTTAACATGTTTTGGGGAATTTGAGAATTGGTAAGAAATCTTTTTAATTGGTTGAAAAAAATTTTGGGAATTTGGGAGCTTCAATATCAAGGAAATAGAAGCTTAAAAACAAATAAAGAGCTGTAAATTAAAATGATATTAAATTAAAATATAAATATTTTTATTTCATTATTATAAACATAATTTATTACAAATATTTTTATTATATTTATTTAAAATATCACTATAAAACAAAGAATAAACTACACTAAATATTATTTTAATATTATTTAAGTAAAAAAACTTAATACTACTTACTTTATAGTTGAAAGTTAATACTACTCACTTTATATTTGTGGATATAAACAATTTTTAATATATACTAAACATGAAAGTAGAATTAATCAATACCCTATTTATGGCAAATATTTGCTTTAGTTTGTTGTTGCTATCAACCAGCCATATTATTGAAGTTTATTATATTTTCATATTACAAGAGTATTACTATTTAGCTTTTCCCAATCAAAACAAGAATAATGCTTCAAATTTACAAAGATATTTGAAGTTTATATATGAAAAGTTTAATTTTAAAAAGATATTAAAATTAAATACATATATTTTCAATTTTGTATATATTCATATAATTTTTTTTGTTTGTTAATTTGTGCGAGACCTGTTGGCTACGCGATTAACCTGTGGCTTGAGAAACCGCGACTCAGGGGCATCTAAGCCGTCAAAATCACCCGGGGACCATCAAAATCACCCGGGGATCGCACCCGGGGATCGCACCGGGCCTGAGCCACACCAATCCTTAACATGGGGATCGCACCCGGGGATCGCACCGGGCCTGAGCCACACCAATCCTTAACATGGGGATCGCACCCGGCCTGAGCCACACCAATCCTTAACATCACCAATCCTTAACATGGGGATCGCACCCGGCCTGAGCCACACCAATCCTTAACATGGTTGGATTTTTTGTCCCCGCAGGTTTCGAACCGGTGACTTTAACATCACGGAGTGGCTTAACAATACACTCCGTCACCCACTGTCCTACACCTCGGGGACCGTATATATTCATATAATTATTAGTACAAAATAAATTAGTATTTTCTATATTGTAATTGTTGTAGTAGGAGAGCAAAGTTGTCCTAGATTAACACCTTCAATTTTATTGAAATAAGATTTAAAATGTATCATTATCTTTGTAATCTAAAACATTTTTTATATTTTTTAAATATATATTATTGCACTCCCAACTTAACATTTCCAATAAATTTGAAAAAACTTCATAGAATAAATTAGTTATTTAAATTCTATCACAAATTAAATTTATTTTTCTCAATCCTCACACATTCTATCTGTGCACTGTATTTGTCTTATGGCTTGTCGCTGTAAACGTATTAACAAAAATAGATAAAGAAATCACACACACAACTCGTTTGAATTTGGTTATTGTGAGCTCTGGGATGGACTCCGGCGTATCAATTTTGAAAATTCTGATACATCAGTCTCATCCCTAAAGAATAAGAAGAATATTTAGAAGAAAACACCTTAGGAAACTCTAGGTGGTGGATATTCTTTTCTTCTCAATGGCTGAACCACGTGATTGAATGGTCTATTGAAAGAGCGAACCACGTGATTGAACGGTGTATTGAAAGAGTTTTGAGAGAATCACATAAGCAACTTGGAGAAACATTGATGACGTTGCTTTGTGGGGAATGTGCGTTGATTGCATAGGAGCAACAGAAAGAAAATTTTTATGGACTAGATACAAAACATTAAACAGAGAGAAGATATCCTAGGATAATTTGGGTTTTTCAGATCTTTTTTGATACCCAATTTAGTAAACAGTCCAGTGCAAGTAGTCTTTTAAAGCAAGGATATCTTATACTTAGAGCATCTGTATAGAAAATAATTGATTGAATGGACCACCCTGAGTGGGGCGAAGAACTTAGAAAAGGACCATCTCCCCATTTCCACGCTGCCTTGATCGTCTACCTCACCGTCTTCAGCGAATGGAAACCCTAGTATTTTTCGAAGTGGTTACAAGGCAACTGAAGGTTCGAATTTAGTTGGGATGTTATTTTATTAAAATATGACTTGAACGAGAAGCAAAATCTCTTTGACGAACACCATGTTGCA
>JASDQU010352989.1:0-12108 GCA_032191745.1 Picea mariana
ATGGGAGTTTAGGCTTGTACCATCATCAAGGGAAGGGGAAAAACGAATTAGGATTTAAATGAACCTTATGTGCTTAATGACCAAGATCAAGGCCTCCAATTAGGAATATGGGCAACATTGGTATGTTTTAAATAATAATAATGGCTATTAGGACACCATATGGGCACCATTCACAGGTTTTATGCATCATAGTTGGCTCTCAAGGCCTCTAAGAAGGAACTTAGAGCCATTAGGAGGATATCGTTGCATTCATAAGTTGCATTAGGAGGATATAGGTCACACATTCATAAGTTGCATATAGTTGCATAAGTCGCATATAGTTGCATAAGTTGCATATAATTGCATAGTTGCATCAGTTTCATTGTTGCATAAAGTTGCATGTTGCATAAAGTTGTGTAAAGTTGCATAAGTTGCATTGTTGCATAAAGTTGCATGTTGCATAAAGTTGTGTAAAGTTGCATAAAGTTGCGTAAGTTGCATTGTTGCATAAAGTTGCATGTTGCGTAAAGTTGCGTAAAGTTGCATAAAGTTGAGTAAAGTTGCATAAGTTGCATTGTTTCATAAAGTTGCGTAAAGTTGCAGGTCCAAGTGTTGAAATCATGGCCTTCCTATTAAGTTTTGAAAAAGTTCATAAGAAGCCCAATCTTTTGAAATGGCTCAATGCCCCCATACCGAAGTGGCCCATTATCCTTGTTTTAGAATGCTCAGAGGGATTACGTTCAAAGTATTGTTATTAGATGAAGTTTAAAAATTGGTAGGATGGATTGAAGTTCAAAAAAGTGTCAATGGCCTAAAGTTTTAAAATTGCTCGATGAGCAATGTTTCAGAATGGCTCAAAGGGATTAAATTAAAAAACAGATCGATATTCCAAAATGCTATGAAGTTTAGAAGTGGGCCAAAGTTGGAGAAATGCTTAAAATTTTGTAATGGCCCAAAGTTCAAGAACAGGTTGAAGTTAAATTTGGCCCTAATGTTCAAACATGGTCCAAACATTGGAAGAGGTCTAATGACCTAGTCCAAAAATGCCTTGAAGTTTATAAGAGGGCCAATGGATCAAAGTTTGAATTTGCGTGATGGGTGATGTTTTATAGTTTCCAATGGAGTTAAGTTTGAAGTATGGATGTTGGGAAAAGTTTAAAAAGTGGCCAATGACCGATGAAATACATGGAAATAGTCATGATGGCCTTAATTTTGAACAATGGTTGAAGTCTCAAAAGGGGTGGAAGTTTCAAATCAACTTAGTCTTTGAAAAAGGGCCAAAATTACATAAGTGTCCTCAGACACACACTTTTATTAAATAGGAAAAGAAATTACATAAGAGACTTTGCAAGAGTTTACATCCCAACAACTCAATACTCTTGAAATGAACTATATATAAGCTAAATGTCCTAACAAACTCTAGTTATGGATCACTTATTAAATAAACAAGTGCCCATTTACAATAAATGCTATCTTAACTATAATCCTAATTTTGAGCCTAAGATACAACACCTTTCTAGAGTCATATCTTATACAACAATATTCTATTTCTAAATGTCTCCATTTATTTAATCAAATATTCTAGATTATTAATTTAATATCCTAAATTAATAATCATTTTATTTTAACTTATTAAACTATGATATTTGTATTTTGGATTATCTAACATTCCCCCCTATGATCCAAAGATACATTACAACAGATACCAAGTTCATTCCTGAACTTAGTAAATTTTATTCTGCTAAGAGGTTTCGTGAAAATTTCAGAGATCTGATCTTCTGAAGGACAATAAATTGGCTTGATGACATCCTTTGCAATGAGTGATCTGATATGATGATACTTGGTGTCCACGTGCTTTGTCTTTGAATGAAAAACTGGATTCTTGGCAAGCTTAATGGTTGACTGGCTGTCGATGAATAATGATGTAGCTTCTGCTTGAGAAATGCCCAAGTCCTGTAAAATTCTGTGTAACCAAACAATTTCACATGTTGCTTCCCATGCTGAGATGTATTCTTATTTTGTTGTAGAAGTAGCCATTGTAGCTTGTTTCTTACAATTCCAAGACACTGTTTTTGAACCCATGTTCATTAAATAACCAGATGTTGATGCTCAATCATCAATACTTCCGGCAAAGTCGGCATCTGAAAATTCACCAAGTACAAAATGTTTAGTCTTTTTGTAAAAAAGACCAAAATCTTTTTTTCCTTGGATATAGTGAAGAAATCTTTTGGCTGCATTCTAGTGGTTGTCCTGTGGTTGTTGCATAAAGCGTGAAAGAATATTGACTGCATAATATAGATCTGGTCGAGTGTTTGTCAAATAAATCAAGCTGCCAATCAACTATCTATAAATAGTGTTGTCTACCATTTCCCCCCTTTCAAATTTTGAAAGTTTCAAGTTTTGCTCCATAGAGGTAAGAGATGGTTTGCAATCCTTCATGCCAAACCGCTGAAGAATTTCTGTGACATACTTACTCTGAGAAATGAAAATATGATGTGGACGTTGGAATACTTCAATGCCAAGATAGTAGTGAAGTAGTCCCAAATCTGTCATCTTAAAACCTGCATGTAACTCCTTTTTCACCTGTTCAATATGATCATCATTGTTTCTTGTAAGAATCAAATCATTTACATACATAATAAGAATCACCATATAAGGACCCTGTTGAAAGATATACAAAGTATCATCATATTCACTTCGTTGAAAACCAACCTTCCTAAGGTATTCATCCATTTTGGTGTACCAAGCTTGAGGAGCTTGCTTTAACCCATATAAAGCCTTAATTAATTTACAGACTTTATGTTCCTACCCTGCAATTTCAAAACCTAGTGGTTGTTGCATATATACATCTTTTTGTAAGTCTCCGTTGAGAAAAGCACTTTTGACATCCATTTGATGAACTTTCCAACCTTTTTGAGCGGCCAATGCAAGTGTTAATCAGATGGTATTCCATTAAGCTATAGGAGCAAAAGTTTCCTAATAATCAATGCCTTCCTGCTGTGCAAAACCTTTAGCCACAAGTCGTGCTTTATACTTGTCAATTTCTCCATGTTGGTTGTATTTAATTCTGTAAACCCATTTGCATCTGATGGGTTTAACACTTGTAGGACAATCAACAAGTTACCAAGTGTTGTTATCAATTACTGGTTGATATTCTTCAACCACAACATGTTGCCATTCTTTATGTTTTACTGCTTCTTTGTATGTGGAAGGTTCAATAAAATCATTTGCTACCAAGGAAAAATTCCCTTCATTGTTGTGTGATCCCCTTGTTCCTATTTTATTCTGCTCATCAGGCCTTACATCTTTCAAAAGTTGAATTGCCCATTTTGGTAGTTGATGTTCACTGGTTTCGGGATTTGAATTACCATTATTGTAAATTGGATTAATGTAAACTGACGTTCGTCAATCAGTTGAAGATTCTGGAGGTGGAGAATCATTGTCAGATGAATTGTCATTGCTAGGAGAGTTGGAGGAACTGCTGGAAGACCCAGATGATGTTTTCGAAGTAACTGGACTGGATGTATCATTTTCAGATGAAGAAAAATCAAGTTCATACCAATTATGTGAATTTGGTTGACTTTGCACTTTGCCTTTTCTTTGATTTACTTTAGTTTCTAACTTGTGAAGAAGACTATCTATTTCTTCAACACTTTTACTTTCAGTTTCATCAAAAATTACATCCCTGCTCACAATAAATTTTCCATTTGACAAAATTTGATACCCTTTCTTCTCATCAGAATACCCGATCATTGTGCATTTCAAGCTTCTTGAGTCAAGCCTAGTTCGTTTTTCTTTCGGAACTAAGGCATAACATACCGATCCAAAAACTCTAAGATGTTTAACTCGAGGTTTGAAGCCAAACCATGCTTCATAAGGTGTGATTCCGTCCAAAGAAGCAGTTGGAGATTTTTTCCTTAAATAAATAGCTGTATGGATTGCTTCTACCCAATATGTAGAACTTAACTTTTTAAAGATTAACATGGATCTTGCCATTCCTAACAAGGTGTGATTCATTCTTTCTGCGACTCCATTTTCCTGAGGAGTTTAGAAATTTGTAAGATGTCTTCTTATCCCATTGTCTGTGAAATAATTTTTGAATTCATTAGAAGTGAATTCCCCTCCATTATTTGTCCTGAGAGTGCCTATCTTTTCTCTAACTTCGTTTTCAACAAGTTGACGAAATATCTTAAACTTAGCAAATACTTTTGACTTTTGCTTCAAGAAGTAAACCCAAGTTACTCTACTGAAATCATCAATAAAGAGTAAAAAATAATTGCAACCACCTAAAGAAGTTTCTAGTGGTCCACAAACATCACTGTGAACTAGTTGCAACCACCTATTTGCATGCCATGAACTTGTTGAAAAACTATCTCAACTTTGTTTTCCATAAATGCATGCTTCACATTTTGAATTTTCCTTTTTGAAAGTTGGAAGTCCCTTAACCATCCCTTGTTTTTGCAATTGAGAAATACTTTCAAAGTTAAGATGTCCATATCTCACATGCCACAATCTCATAGGGGAAATACTTGTACTTACTGTTCCTGCAAAGTCTGAATTCCTTGAAATAACCGTCCATTTCATCCGTAACAGTTTTCCATCCTCATAACCTGTCATCACTATTTGCATATTATGTTTGACTGAATTAATCTTAACCAAGCCATCTTCCATAATCACCTGATGTCCTGCTTGTCGAATCGTGACTAACGACAACAAATTCTTTTTAAAGGTTGGTACATACCATACATTGGAAGTCATTCTTTCTCCAATATCAGGTAAATAAACTTTAACTATACCTTTTCCATAAGGAGTATGTTTGGTATGATCTGCAAGAAAGATGGAGTTAAGATGGCATTCTTGAAAATTCCAAAAAAAGTCATGTCTGAAAGTCATGTGTTGAGATGCTCCTGAATCTAAAATCCAAGCATCTTCATAATCACTTTGAAAATCAGTGGAAAGTTGTAATGTTGAAGATGAGGTAAACACATATTCTAAACCATCATCATTTCGATCATTTGCAAATTGTGTTGTGTTTTGATGAAACTTGGAAATTTTATCAATGAAAGTGCGACAATCTCCTGCATAATGACCAACTTTGTTACATCTTCTACAAACAATTTGACTGAAATCTCTCCCTCTGCCAGAATTCTGTCCTCTACCTCTGCTTTGACCTCTGTGTGAAGTTTTTCCTCTACCTTGACTGTTGTCTTGAAAATAGCCTCTTCCTTGACTATTTCCTCTTCCGTGAAAATATCCTTTGCCTTGACTGTTTCCTCTGCCTTGAAAATACCCTCTGCCTTGACTATTTTCTCTGCTTTGGCTTCGACCATGACCTTGTACAAAATTTCCTCTTCCTCTGTTGCTAGAACTGTCACTTGAAGACTTACTTATGCTAGCTTCTGTGAAAAAAACATCTTCCCCTACTTGCTTTTTCTTTCCAAAGGTTTTGTTGTGTTCAGATAACAGTTCACTTAGTTCATCAAATGTAATCTTATCTAACTTGCCAGTGACTTGTAAAGTTTCCAAAAAATGTGTATAGGAAGAAGGCAATCCAACAATTAAAATTGTGGTCATGAAACTATCATCTACTGCTTGAAAACCAACGTTTAGTATTTCCTGCTTAATGTTCTTAAGTTTGGAAATATATTCATGTACATCACCTCCTTCAGTCAATTTCTATTGGAGCAAATTTAATTGAAGATCGACTTTCTTTGATTCAGGCTGAGTATCAAATAAATCTTTAAAAACTTTCAAAGTAGACCATGCATCAGTAGTATTTTCAATGTGAACATACATCTCATCATTAACTAGAGATTTAATAAGTGCTAATGCTTTTGCATTTTTAACTTCCCATTTTGCTAATGTAGTTGCATCTGTAGGCTTAGTTGGCTTAGTATCTTCATTACATATATGACGCCAAATTTCATTGTAAATGAGAGTGATTTCAATGAGACGTTTCCATGTCTTGTATGATTTTGTGCCTTCAAGTTTATCAGAGTCAGAGAACAAATTAATTAATTTTGACATTGTAGCGTTGAATCTTCACACCAAAAAAAAAATTAAGCAAAAGATGTCAAGATGAGCACCACACTAGACACATCACACAAAAACGATCTATCGAGGCTTGGCCTTGACCCTCATATAGTCGTTGAAATAGGAGAAAAAAAATGGCTGAGCTTGGCACTTGGCTCTAGTCAAATTTCAAGCAACTTACAAAATTTTACACTTTACAAAACTCTTGCAATTTTAATAATAAAAAAATACCCCTCTCAAAGTAAAATTAATTTAAGTTACAAAATTGTTGTGCTTGCCAATGGTGCTCCACGCCGAACGCACCAGTTATTTAATTTGCCTAACAGTTATAATCCAAGTCGAATGCACCAAAAAACTTCACGTTGAATCAAACCACTGCATACTCTGTGTGTTTGTGCTGCTTATTCTTTGATTTGAAAACTAGTATTCTGATCTTGTAGCTTCATTCAGCAAGGTGGGTATATTTACAGGTACAAAGTTTAAGCTTCCTAGATGAAACGCCCATGTATAATCACTGCCTCTTTTAAGCGCAAACTTAACAGCTTGAAGGGTAATCTCAATATACTGTAATTTTCTTAAAAATCCTACGAGTGTTGAATAGGCTTGGAAAACACTTGACACGTGAATGTTGCGTTATTACTTGATGAATGTCATTAAAATATTTTAAGCTTGAATCGATCACGCCTCTAAGATTTTATCTTCCATCTTACATCTGGCACTGCATACAATTCTGCATCATGCAGATTTTATATGCTCAACACAATAATTGTCTCTTCAGGGACCTTGTCGCATAATGGGCAGTTTAACAATAGAGAAAACAGTGATGACTAGAGCCATTTGGGTGCCTAGACTTTTACCATTAAATCCCAGTTTCCTTCTCATACATCAGTTCAACCATCGATTTTCTTCATTTAAGCCTGCAATTCTAATTATAACTGGTGGATTTTGGCATAGGTTTTGCGCAAATTTAAATATGGGTTCGAGTGATGACAATTCTGGTTCTCATGCAACTAACACAGATTGTGATTCACTTTCAAACAAAGGTAGTTGCGCTGATGAGTCAGAAGATCATAAAGACAAAAATGGAACAGGCAGATTAGAGAATTCACCAGGCTTGATCAGTGGAAATGATAGACATGAGAAAATTCGTCATAAGAATGAAAGGAAGCATCAGCGCCACAAAGAGAAGCATGCACAGGAACTAAGAGACCGATGTACAGGCTATCTCATGTCTAGAAAATTGGAATTATTATCTCAGCAGCTTGTTGTGATGGGTTTTACACCAGAATGTGCAATCCATAAGGAGGGGCAAGTCATGATAACAAAGACCAAATACAATAGGTAATCTGAAGATAGATATATCTGAAGAGTTTGCTCATATTGCAGGTATGGAAATAAAAATATAAATGTCCAAGAGCCGAGGTAGAAAGAAACTGTCACAAATATCTCGTGTTGCCCGACAAATGATAGAAAACAAAAAAAATCTTTTCCTTTTAAAAAAAAAAAAAGCAATTAAACTGACCAGTTTACTGACGAGATGGTCCATGTTTTTTCTTGGCCTATAGAGCTGAAATCGCTACCTCTGATCAGCTAATCTCCTCTTCTTTTCAACTGCATTATTGGAGCTCTAATACCACAATAATGGCAGAAGTGTCCTCAAACATACACTTTTATTAAATAGGAAAAGAAATTACATAAGAGACTTTGCAAGAGTTTACATCCCAACAACTCAATACTCTTGCTATGAACTATATATAAGCTAAATGTCCTAACAAACTCTAGTTATGGATCACTTATTAAATAAACAAGTGTCCATTTACAATAAATGCTATCTTAACTATAATCCTAATTTTGAGCCTAAGATACGACACCTTTCTAGAGTCATATCTTATACAACAATATTCTATTTCTAAATGTCTCCATTTATTTAATCAAATATTCTAGATTATTAATTAATATCCTAAATTAATAATCATTTTATTCTAACTTATTAAACTATGATATTTGTATTTTGGATTATCTAACAAAATTCAAAATTAACTGAAAGTTCGCAAGAGGGGCACCCAACCAAGAAAACCGAAGAGCCAGCGACACATGTGTGGTGGGATAAAAACTTAGGGTTTCTCGAATGCAAGGCAAAATTGGGGTTTCCAGAGGAAATTCAAGGCAAGTTGGAAAGAGGGGCACCCAAAGGCAAGTCGAGTTGGCAAGAGGAGTGCCCATCCAACAAAACCGAAAGAGCCAACGACACAGGTGTGGTGGGAAAAAAAACTTGGGGTTTCTAGAGGCAATGCAAGGCAAGTTCGCAAGAGAAACACCCAACAACCACACAGGTGTGGTGGGAAAAAAACTTGTCGTTTCCCAAATGTAAGACAAACTTGGGGTTTCCAGAGGCAATGCAAGGCAAGTTGGCAATAGGGGCATCCAAAGGCAAGCTGAGTTGGCAAGAGGAGCACCCAACCAACATAACCGAAATAGCCAGCGACACAGGTGTGGTGGGAAAAAAACTTGGGGTTCTAGAGGCAATGCGAGGCAAGATGGGTGTCCAAACGCAAGAGGAGTGCCCAGCCAACAAAACTGAAAGAGACAACGACCAATGAAATGACCAATGCAAGGAAAAATTTGGGTTTCCAGAGGCAATGCAAGGAAATTTAGAAAGAGGGGCGCCCAAAGGCAAGACGAGTTAGCAAGAGGAGCGCCCAACCAACAAAACTGAAAGAGCCAGCGACACAGGTGTGGTGGGAAAAAAAATTTGGGGTTTCCAGAGGCAATGCAAGGCAAGTTCACAAGAGAAACGCCCAACCAACAAAACCGAAAGAGACAGCCACACAGGTGTGGTGGGAAAAAAAACTTGGCGTTTCCTGAATGCAAGACAAACTTGGGGTTTCCAGAGGCAATGCAAGGAAATTTGGCAAGAGGGGAATCCAAAGGCAAGCTGAGTTGGCAAGAGGAGAACCCAACCAACATAACCGATATAGTCAGTGACACAGGTGTGGTGGGAAAAAAACTTGGGGTTTCCAGAGGCAATGCAAGGCAATTTGGAAAGAGGGGCGCCCAAAGGCAAGCCGAGTTGGAAAGAGGAGTGCCCAACCAACAAAACCGAAAGAGCCAGCGACATAGGTGTGGTGGGAAAAAAAAAATGGGGTTTCCAGAGGCAATGCAAGGCAAGTTCGCAAGAGAAACGCCCAACCAACAAGGTTGAGCATTCACATATAAGAATATCATTAACGACCAATACAAAAAAAAAAATCTAGTTCTCCCAATTTTTGTCCACTGGTGATGGAAGATGGTCTACGGTGTTGAATTGCACCAACAAAAGCACAAAAAATACATGAGTTGTTTAACTTCTAGGTGATGTAACTTTCAACTACAAACTCAGAATGGGATGAGAGTATAGGCATTGGAAATCTATTTTAGAGGAGAAAATAAAAATATTCATAATTGGGAAATGTATTTATGTTTAGTAATCCTGAAACAATTACATAACAGAGCCTTCCGGCTTGATTTAACAAGGCAAATTGTTCATGTGGGTGAACCCTAAAGTATCTTAAACTTGCATAAATATGTCTATGATGAAGAATGAGCATACTAGATGCAAAAATTATAAGGTGTGATTGCTTATTTTCCATGATGATGCTTTCATTATGATGTGGAAGCATAATTGGCTCGGTAAGAGCATGGTAGTTTAAGGTGCTTGTCAACTAGTAAGTTAAATGTTCGATTGAGGATGGCTAGGTATACTTGGTATATTTGAAATTGATGGTAAATCATGACAAGGAAAAGGGACTGAGGTTGTTGGTGCCCTTAGTAGAAAATGCATTCAATGCATTTGTCTCCAACTAATTCATAGGAAGAATATTTGCAATTTGGAATCTTTCTTCTTTAGCTAATTCATTGAACACCATAGAAGACTTCCTCAAATTAGTCTCCATACTTGTAACTTTACAATAGATTCCCAAAATCTCCTTAATGCTTATAATTTCCCTTAAATATCCATGTCCGAAAGTCATTATGTCATATACAAAGAGTAGATGTGAAATGACCATTGAATTATAATTTTTTATTCCCTTTACTAACCTTGTTCTCCTAGCATCTTTGATCACAGTACTTAATCATTTGGATACTAATAAAAAGAGAAAAGAAGATAAAGGGCATTGTTGTCATAGGCCTCAATATGAATTTAAAAAACTAGAGGGAGAACCATTTATAAGAACTATAAAGAAATTTGATTAAAGACACCTCACAATCCATTCTATTGTATGTAGATTCATTCTAAGATGGAGCAATAACGATCTAAGGCATAACTAGTTCACTTTTTCATATGCTTTTTCGAGGTCCAACTTCATGACAACAATAGGTGGTTTCTGGGTTTTATTTGTGTGCAGTCCTTCTTGGGTTGATCCCACAACATCATGGATTTGTCTATGGTATAAAAAACCAAAATGTTCTTCATACTAATTTAATACGAAGGCTCCTTTGAAGGAGTTTAATACCAAGGCTTTTGGCTCCTTTGAAGGAGTTTAATACTAATGTTATTCCATCCTTTGCCACTTGTGCTTCTATACCTACCTTCGTTTTCTCGTCAATAAGCCTGGCAAATAACCTAATGATTTCCATATTTCACCAATATTTCCATCTCTAGATCTTTAAACAAATTTTTGAAATGTTGCTTTCCCACCTCTACTATTTCCTTGAAATATTTGATTATGGAACCATCTAGCTTACTAGTCTCCCAAACAGTATTCACAATTCTCCCATGACTCACATACTTATGAAAAAACTCAGTATTCATGTCACCTTCATAAAGCTAGATAGCTCTACTTTTTTAGCCTCCACTATGTCTTCTCCTTGCCAGGTAAAGCCTTATTCTTTCCTTGAAGATCCTTGAGAGAAATAAATTCTTCCTTAGAAAATACCCCATCCTTGTTATTATCAAAAAGTCATTTGATGCCTTCTTCCACTTCTTTGAGCTCTTTCTTATTTTTTTAATCATAAATTTGAGATCACTCAGCTACTAACCCTTTTACCCTTTTCAAATTATTTGTGAATTGTTCTGAATCATCTTTGTGTTTGTCAAATTAATTCCATTCCCTAATGAATAGCCCTCTAAATTCCTCTTCAGCTAGCAATGCATTATTAAACTTAAAAGGGGAACTAGGTTTCCTACCTTCATATTCCAATTACTTTTCCCCATAATTTTCTTTTATTTAGATTTAAGTTTAGATCCCCTCCAATTATTATGTTGTCCCCATTAAAAAACCCCAAATCCCTAAGCCCTTCCTAAAAAGTTTTTTTATCACTATAATAAAGGTTGTACACGTTAATAATTTTATACACCTTCCCTAATTCTATAGACCCGACTTCAATCTCAATACATGCATTTAAGACATTGGAGGACATTGCAACTAGATTGGCATTCCACCTTAAGACTAACCCTCCTAAAAGTTCTTCAAAATCCACCAATTTTTATTTCATTCTTTTAGAAAGGAAGACAAAAATTCTGCAGTTTTAGAGCCAACACACACAATTTCTTGGAGAAGAAAGACATATGGTTTGTAAATATTCGTTTTGGACTATATTCAATGGTTATTAACTTACACTACTCCCATGGGGATTTTTTCTTCTCATGGAACAATCAAGGGGAAAGAAGTCAAGAGATAGTAGAAACAGGTCAAACCATTTCCTCCGGTTGTGTGCCCTCCTTCGGTGCAAAACTGTGTGCCCTCCACCTCTACAAATCGTGTGCCCTCCTTCGGTGCAAAACTGTGTGCCCTCCTCCTTTGCAAATCGTGTGCCCTCCTCTGCAAATGATTGTTCCCTAGCCTTTGCAAATTGTGTGCCCTCCTCCTCTGCAAATCATGTGCCCTCCTCCTTCTTGCGTCCTCCAAATCCATCCTCCTCTCCAAACCGTGCTCCAAATCCATCCTCCTCTCCAAACCATGCTCCAAATTCGTGGGATTGTGGTGTTGGTAGCTTACAGCCTGCGTACGAGTGATATAGTGGCCGAACTGTGGTGGGGAGTGCGTGGACTGTGGTGGTAAATTGCAACCTGTGTGCGAGTGTAGGCTGCATTTTGAAATGTTTTATGTTTTGTTT
>JASDQU010352990.1:1279-12108 GCA_032191745.1 Picea mariana
TTCCTATGAATACATCAATCAAGTGCTCATCTAGAATATTTGTTACCTTTATATTCAATCTTTGGAAGTTCTCAATGTGCTCTGTAATTGAACCCTTTTGCTTGAGATTTATCAATTGGTTAAAGAAGGTATTGCTCCTTGTATCCTCATAGTGTGCTATCATTTATTTCGTGAAAATTGTTCAAGTGATGAGTGATTTGCGAGAACAAAGCCATTGATACCATAAAAATTGATTGGGTTCTAAATATAAAGAAGAAATTCGTACCTTTTGTGTATGTGGCACATTATGTAGATCAAAGAATTGCTCCATCTAAATTATCCATGTGATTGGGTCCTTTCCATCAAACTTCCTCATATCGATCTTAGGAACGTGGTTGGTATTCAACCCAAAGTTGGAGTTTCTCCATTCTTGATTCATCTTCCTTGTGTCCTCATCATGAATTTCACGGGACACATTTTCAGTTTCAGGTGTCCTCTCTATTAGGAAATTTTTAATTCCTTACATTATCTCCCTTTTTAAACCATCCATCTTAGTATCGATTATTGCCTCCAATTTAGCTTGAGTTGAATCCATCATCCCTTGTAGTTCATATTTTGTCACTGTCTTCTTTTGTAATTCATTTATGTCCCTATGCATTTCTTCACCTTCATCAAGAGTCCAACTAGGACTTTCTGGAGGATTATTTGGTGTAGAAGTTCCCTTTTTGGGTGGTATGTTGGCCAAGTATCACTTTTGAACCTTGATTTTGAGGTGGTTCTGCTAGATAATATTTCTTCTGTTGTATCTCAAAAGTTTCGGCCCTTCTGGGTATGAAACTTTCTTTTTTGTAGTTCCCCGATATTTCTTCTCTACAATGCCATAGGTCTGATCAAAATTGGATTTTAAAAATGGAATTTACGGTAACTTCCCCACAACTTGATGATTTTTGGCCTTTCTAGGAGATCTCACTTATGTAGCGTTCCCCGCACAAAATGATTGATATAAAATTTTGAAATGTGTACCAAAAAAACTACAGAATGTCCACTATCCAGTGCAACCAATCTCACTCAATTTGGATACTCTACGAATAAGTTATGATAGTTTTACCTGGAACACCTTCTTGAGACTAGTCAATAGGACTAGTCAGATACCCTATCTTCCACAGGGTGTATCTACAAATGTAAGATGACCCAAAAGCTAAAAATTTTACCACAGATACCTTACTAATTTCTTTGAATATCCTCCAGAGTTTAGGTCCTAAAACATTACAAAAAATGTTTTATACCAAACATTCCGCAATGACTCGGTTCAGGATGATTCCAGAACCCTATCTTACACAGGATATATCTCCGAAATTATAAGTCCTTAGGAGCTTCAATTTTAACCCGACGTTACTTGATCCATCTAATAAATATCCTCGAAGCCGTTCCTTCTGAAACGTTGTAGAAAACAATTTATAGCAAAAACTCCACGGTGTCTCAGATGTAGCAGCGAAACCCCAAAACCTTGAGCTCCAATACCATATGTCAAGAACCATATATCAATATAGCATAGAAAAACCTCAGAATAAGTACTCAACGCCTTGAAAAAGAGATAAATTCATATATTAATCCTCTTTGAGGGGGAAACCTCCTTATGCCCACATAAATGTACAATTACAAGATGATTCAAAATGAAAATGTCTCCTTGGTATATATAGGAGACTAGGAGGTATAATTACAACTAATGGAATAAAGCCGACATAAATAAAATAATATTACTAATGTAATATGCCCCAATTAAGGGGTAATGAGCCACTATTTAGGGCTTAACATAAACACGGTTGAAAACAAAGACCTATGAATCTGGAAGATAATCAGGCTCCACAACCAACAAGGGGCAGTTCATTTGTGTTATGTATCGATAGATGACCAGGTTGTAGATATTCTCACCAAGGCCCTTCCAAGGGGAAAACATGTCTATTTTAGAGACAAGATGGGCTTGGTGAGGAACACCTTCCTCGGTAATAGGGAGTGTTGAGTTTTGTACCTTGGGAGGTGTTCCCCATGTGTTTCTTCTCTCCTAGACACATGTGGGATGGACTATACACTTTGTACCTTTTACTTTTGTCTAATTTAACTTTGACTTAGGATTTTTAAGTCAAAAGTGAAATTTAGTCATTTATGCCTAAAATGACTATTAATTCACTTTGTGGATGAATTAGAGACATAAAGTGAACTTAGGAAACTTAACCCAAAGTGGGTTATTGAATTAGATACTTTTGGTGAGATCTCAACCATTGATTAGATGGGAGATGAGATGATCTCATCCATTGGTTTCTTAGGTTTCCTTAAGCATGTTAAAGAGGGGTGCAAAGGGTGAAGGAGAGCATCATTCTTCATTTGCTCACTTGGAGAGGAAGACTTAGAGCATTGAGATGAAGTTTGTTGCATGAGATTTCTAGAGCTTGGGCGCATGCTTTCATGGAGGGAGGAATTCAGATACTAGCATGATTTATTTATTGAGAAGGTTACACTTATGTGGAGGATGCACTTGCTTGTGAGGGAGCATCAATTGTGGGGACAAATTCTAGCCATCATATTGCAGTGAGATCAGTTTCAGACGTAGGCCATCCAATAGAGCTTCATTCTTGTGGAGGGCTTTCCATATCTGAGCTCACAGTTTGCTTCTGGAGCAATTTCAGTGGATTAGAGAGCTTGTATGTGGGGCGCACCTTCCTAGGGTGCACCTGGAGTTTTTGGACTTGTGTTTCAGCCTAGATCAGACTGCTATTATATCAGGTTCCTCTATATTTTGTACTTGTTTTATTCCACCTTCTTCTTTCCTCATATATAGACATATATTCCAAACTGGTTTTCCCTGGGGGGGGGTTTATCCAGAGTCATGTTGACCAGAAATGCCTGTGTACAAAAATGTATGTGTTAGTCTTTTAGATATTCTTATTTTCAGATGTAAATATCTTTAGGTGTGTTGTATTTATTTTAGTATGCATGTACTAACTTATGGTTACTAAAACTGTATGCTAGAGCACCTAAAATTGCAAATACAACCATAACAAATCAGCAAGAATTTCTTGGACTGTTGGTTGTCCTAAAACAGAAAAAAACACTTTACATAATAGTTGAAACTTAGAGCCAAACTATGGTCAAAGACAGACCCAGTTGGCAAGCTTGATAGGACCTTAAAATCTTCATGGTGGACCTCCTCCTTACAGAGATTTGAGAAGAAATATAGATGATTCTCCTGTGTAATGCAATGAGAAATGAGATATGTTGAGTTGGACATGCCCGTGGCTAAGCACAAGGTGAACGTGTGAATTCCCATGATTTGGGTGCATCGTTATGAGATAGAAATGAAAATAATGTATTAGCCTCCTCTAAGCAAAGATTTGAGATGACAAACTCCAGATGACTCTCTTGTGTAATGTAGTGGGAAAGAAGATCTATTGAGTTGGACATGTCTGTGGATGAGCACAAGTGAACGTGATCCTAGTGGTTGAGCACTAGTGAGTGTGGTTCTCCAATGAGATGCAATGAGATAGAGATATGGACATCCATATGGATGTGCCCTTAGTGTCTGAGCACTAGTGGGTGTATGATATCCCTTGCTATATTGTTCAAGAGTCAAACTTACATGTAACCCTAATTGTAATGCAAAGGGTACAGGTCAGCCCCACCTCAATGTAATAGATAATTAATGTAAAAGATAATTAATATGGTTATTATTAATTATATTGTGAGTTAGAGAAGTCGGCCCTGTTGTGCCAATAGACACTTCTTTTGATAGGTTCAGTCTAATATAAGTAAAGGTAAATTCCCCATTGAGGAATCATATCTTAAGTGTGAGTTTGGAAAATTTAGCAAGCACATATTATTGGGAAAAGTACACACCTCTCTTGGGCGCTAGTCTTCTACAGTTTGTGAGCACCTTTTTGTGTGCTAGTTTTTCTTGGTGGTGGAGGTATTTCACTTAAAGAATATAGAAAAGAATTGGTTGGGTTTTCTTCCCTTGTTGAGAAGGATTTCCCAAGATACTTCTTATGTACTTGTTTATGGTGTGTCTTCTTATGATCTTGGTTGCTGCAACAAATTGTCTATGGTTTAAGTAAAATTATAAAATGGAATAAACTTCATGCTTAATCCTAGCTTATTGAAAAATCAAAAGCTCCACTACAGCCCACGTACAATGGGTTTGGTGCTCAAAATTAAAAATTATGTTGGGTTTCCATGCCATGTCACAAGATCCATGATCCTTGACCTTCCACATACTGGAAACTCTCCAACTCGGCCCTTCAGTTCCATTCTAAGGCTATAAATTGAGCCATATCCAAGCCTTTAGGGATTCAACAATTTGAATTTGAGAGCAAAGACACTTTGGAGAAATTTCACTTCATATTGAGTATGCATCCCTTTGTCCTTGAAATTCTGAACTCCTTGTTCAGCCCCCAAGCTCTTCCTTCTTTGTGATGGAGAACCTCATTGACTCCAATATGTGAGCTTGCCTTTGGTGGAGGATTGAATTGGTGGAGGCCCAGCTGGAGGGACTTAATTTCTTGGTTCTGGTACGTGTCGTTACAGAAGTTTGTCACCTGTGTACTTCTGCTGATTATTTTAATAGAAATATTGTTTTCTCATCTAATTGATATCTTGCAAATATATGAATTATTATTCCATGGGCGTATTTGTCATGTATGTTAATGGATTATGCTAACATTATATATTATCATGATATTCTTGTGTATCTTGGTTGTTGAGGACAAGTTGCAACTATAAAGATTTGGGTTGTATGTTCAATGGTCATCTTCTTTGAACATTCGGACAAGGTAGGATCTTAGCCTTGTCTTGTTAGCATTTAATTTATATATCATACTTTGGATTAGATTTTATTTCTTCATTTCATTCCATTTGTTGTGTTTTACCCCTAGGAATAGAGAGATTTTCCTCGTAACAGGGTCCAATTTATGAAACCATGCCTCGAAAGTGGATGGACAAAGTGGTCACCTATTCCATGCCTAAACAAGCTTGCAGCATCTCACGAAACTCAAAAATGTTTCTATGTTAGGTTTTTATGCCTTAAGGAGGTATTAGCCCTAGAATATTCAATACATTATTGTCAGGGCATATAAAATCCCTAGAATATTCAAGACATCAATACCTAAATGTGTATTTCCTTACCTTTCCTTGCCATGCCATGCCTTGTAATTCCATGTATTTCCTTGCCTTTCCATGTCATGTCTTACCTTTTCATGCCTTTCCATGCCATCCCTTGCATTTCCTTTCCTTTCCATGCCATGCATTGCCTTTCCTTGTCATGCCATGCCATGCCTTGCCTTTCCATTCCTTTCCTTTCCATGCCTTGCCTTGCCATGCAATGCCATGTCATTCCTTTCCATGCCATGCCTTGCATTTCCTTGCCTTTCCATGCCATGCATTTCCTTGCCTTCCCTTGCCATGCCTTTGCATGCCTTTTCTTTCCATGCCTTTCCTTTCCATGCCACGCCTTGCTAAGGTATGGTATGGTATGTCTTTCCATCTCACTCCTTTCCATACCATGCCTTTCCTTTCCATACCATGCCTTGCAATGCCATTCCTTCCATTCACTTTTCGTGCCTTGTCTTTCCATACCATGCCTTTCCATACCATGCCTTTTCATGCCATGCCTTTCCATGTCTTGCCTTGCCATGTCATACCATGCCTTTCCATACCATTCCTTGCCTCTATGCCTTGTCATACCATGCATTTCCTTTCCATGTCATGCCTTTCCATACCATGCCTTGTTATGCCATGCCTTTCCTTGTTCTCTGATGCCATTTCATGACTTTCCTTTTCATACCGTGTCTTTCATTTGCATTCCTTTACATTTCATGCCTTGCATTTCATTTACTTGCCATGCCATTCCATGGTATGGTATGCCTTTCCTTTCTTTGGTTTGGTATGGTATGGTATTCCTTGCCTTGGTTTGGTATGGTATGATATGGTATCCTTGGCATGGTATGGTATGGTATGGTATTCCTTTCCATGCCATGGTATGGTGTGGTATGGTATGTAATGGTATGCCTTTCCTTGTCATGCTATGGTATGGTATCCTTGGCATGGTATGGTATGTTATGGTATGCCTTTCCTTGCCTTTCCATGCCATGGTATGGTATCGTATGATATGCCTTGCCTTTCCATGCAATGGTATGGTATGGTATGGTATCTCTTTCCATACCATGCCTTGCATTCACTTGTCATGCCTTGTCTTTCCATACCATACCTTTCCATACCATGCCTTTTCATGCCATGCCTTTCCATGCCTTGCCTTGCCATGCCATACCATGCCTTTCCATACCATGTCTTTCCATGCCATGCATTTCCATACCATGCATTCCCTTTCCATGACATGCCTTTCCATACCATGCCTTGCCAGAATATGTCTTTCCTTTCCTTGCCATGCATTTACATGCCATGCCATCAACCTAGTTTCCCAGTTAGTATTATCCTAGAAAATGGTTGACTCAAATTTGTAGGATAGTTAACTCAACTATGTGCACTTTCCTATAGTATATTTTCATGGAATGTTTTATTTTCAACATGAATTATTGGCCCATTATCGTCATTTTGAAATTGCAAATCATGGACAAATTAATCACTATTTGCATCCATGTTTCTCTCTCTCACACACACAAGTTCAATTGTCAAACTACCATCACATGCCCTTGACTATATACATCAATCAAAAGAAACTCATAATCACCATTCCAAATAGATACATAGTTCATCAACTGTGTTGCATAACTATTCAAACTAAACATGTAATGTATTGGTCCATCAAGCAAACTATAACTCACAATCCCACACATAATCAAAATGCATCATAGTCTATTTGATTTAGAATTGAACATGTTCAAGACATCAAATAGTAGGTGATTTAGGAATTAGTTCAAAATATCCTAATTCTATGACGGCGTCCCTATTCAAGAATAAAAAACTTCCATTGTGACAAGAAATCTGTGGCTATTCAGGGACACCATTCTCAAATAGAGGGAACTCAATTATAATCACATTTGCACCATAACCATTTTTTTCCTTTGGTTGGTAAACTGGGAAATCCTTAATCTAACAATTCATTTCAAGAAGTACC
Source organism: Picea mariana (assembly GCA_032191745.1). Taxonomy (NCBI): domain Eukaryota; kingdom Viridiplantae; phylum Streptophyta; class Pinopsida; order Pinales; family Pinaceae; genus Picea; species Picea mariana. Next base: position 8,382 of record JASDQU010352990.1, read on the forward strand.
TATTAATAACTATCATCTTAAACACAACACAAACCATTCATAATAGATGCTTGCACACAAGATATTAGATGGAAAGTGGTATTGCAACAAACAGGTGGGTTTATGGATAGGATAATGGCAAGGATAGGTTCAAGAACTTGTTAGTAAGCAAATTCTACCTAGCCTTACTATTTCCAACCAACTTTATAATCATTCAATGCTCAAATTAGATAGCCTATACACTACATATAATTTTATTTGAACTCATGGGCTTCCAAAGTGAAATACATTACTTATTCATAAGTTAACAAGATCACTCCTCAAAACTCAGTTTGCAAGTTGCGTGATTTTCCAAGCTATCACAATATGTGCCTATAAAAACATGAATTCATGATCTAAATTTAAATCTCATACACATGGTTCAAATGGTCATTTCCAACACAATAGATAACTTTAGTAAGGTTGTGATATCACAGTTCAAACGGATTTTCCCTATCGTTAAACCTCCTTTACATGCATTCAATTTAGGGGTAAATGCAAGAAAATTTACAAAGGGATTTAAGCACCTTCAAGGTATACATATGAGAAAAAGAATAAATTAACATGAAAATTATAGATCCCTAGCACACACATGCATAATTTTTAAAATACAACAACCTACACATCTTTATAATATGCGTAAACCCCAAGAAATATTGTCACTGATCTTTCACCATGTATATCATAAGAAAACATTTACAAGAAGATAAGCCCTTCAGTTTCAATGTCCCATTATCATCAGAGGGATTGAAATCCATCATGGCCTACACTTCAAATCCAAAGGGGAAAATTCAACCATGATTTATAAATATTACAACTAGCTACACCATGCTAAATAATCATTGAGTAAACCCTTATCAAAAATGGAAATCTATCCAAAATCTTGTCAAGATAAGGTTGAAAATGCTACCAACAAATTCAACTTAAGGCATAGATCATTTAAACCCAAGAGAACTTGAAATATAAGTGCTAGGTTTTTCATTAACCATTACTACAAAAGTCAAAATGAAGAATTTGACCACAAATTCCTTTCAAATAATTAGCAATAAGATAAATCAAAATGTTGGGTTGATAAGTATAAATTTTCAAACCCTGCAACTGCAGTCATTCTAGTCAAATATGAGTTGGATTAAGGGAAAACTTAAGGCAAACTCACATGTAGGAGGAACTATGAACTGGGCCATGATGAATGAAGAAACTTGGCAAGGTTTAAAAGCATGCTCATGAAACCCCAATCTATACCATTTCTCAAGCAGCACACACACACAAAATTAAGGAAACTAATGATTGTTTTATGAGTTGTAGGTTACCACTTTTCCAACACTCTTTGAACTCGATGGTTGAGCTGTATCCATAGTTTTTTTTCTCTCCATACCATGCCATAAAACTATGCTTAGATTGAATATCTTTCACTAGCAACTACCAGGAATGAGGGATCAAGATAAGTGATCAAACTTGGCTATACTAATAGACTGACAATAGACTATACTACAATCGATGTTAGAGATATACTAATAGACTAACATGAGTAATCATAATAGGAAACATTGTCTGAGGTCTTATTGATTGTACAAGTACCTTCTTAGGAAACCATGCAAAGCTTAAAACCACAATAAATGCACCTTGGAAAAATCAAAAAGGAAAAGGTGCTAAAAATGTAAATATGCATGCATATTCTAGACCAACTTGAAAATGAAAAAAAAAACAGACCTATCAAACTAAACATAAAAGGAAAAAGAGAAAGCATCCTGAAAATGTATAAACAACAATGAAAATGCATTTGCAAAACAACACACACACACACACTTTTATTTTAACATTTTCTTGGTGTGTGTTGGTTCTAAAACTATGTTAGTTCCGTAAAGAAATAGGGATTTAGGACAAACCCATTCATAGTATGTGAAAATAATCTATCTTGGATGTCCTTTAACTGGAAAGCATTATTTCCCAGATTTACTGCAATAGTAAATGGTCCTAACGATAGCTTCTAGAATTTAGAATCCTTATTCTTGTCTTTGTATAAAAAATCCCAGAGCAAGACTCCTTGACCAACTCTAAATAACCTAGCTTTTTCTTTATTGTCATGATATTTATTTACAACACCCTGTCCTTATTTTAGATTATGAGTTGTAAAATCTCACTTCTCTTCTAAGGCTATTAATGCATTAAATTTACGAGTTATTAGACTATTGTCTAATTCCTTAGTATGGAAGGATAATCAATAGGTTGTAATCTCCAACTCAGTAGGTATAATTGCCTCTTGTCCATAAAATAATTGAATGCATCTCAATAGTACTAGTTTTGGTCATTGTTCAATCAGCCCAAAAGGCATGTGTTAGTTGTAACTATCATTCACAAGTATTGTCACCAATATGCTTCATGATTTTCATCATATTTTTATTAGTGGATTTGACCAAATTGGCCACATGTCCTTGAATGTCTTGAGGAGGAGAGTTGCAACTCAAAATAAAACTCAAACTGGGACTTGGGTGGATGAATCGTCAGTTGCATTGGATCCAGAACACCAGGTTTCAGCTAGTGGGGCTCTTACGGTATCATTTTGTGTACCGGAAAACCATTTGTTGGATTATCTTCGGCACAAGGGTTTTCGTCAATGAGGCATACTACAATTTGTGAAGAGGAGGTTCATTTTCAAGAACACAGTGTCAGGTGTTTTTTTATAGTGTAGTCATGTGGTCCTTGTCCAAATAGACTTGCGGGAGCTTACATGTTAAGCCCTAATATTGGCTCATTACCACTTAATTGGGGCATATTAGATTAGTAATGTTATTTTATTTATATCAGCTTTAGGCCATTAGTTGTAATTTAGATTAGTAATGTTATTTTATTTATGTCGGCTTTAGGCCATTAAACCTCCTAGTCTCCTATATATACTAAGGAGACATTTTCATTTTGAATCATCGTGTACTTGAACATTTAAGTGGGGTAAAAGGAGGTTTCCCCCTCGAAGAGGCTTATTATCTGAAATTATCTCTTTTTCAAGGCGTTGAGTACTTTTCCTGAGGCTTTTCTATGCTATATTGATGTTTGGTTCTTAACATATGGTATCAGAGCTCAAGGTCTTGGGATTTCGCTGCTACATCTGAGACACCGTGGAATTTTCGCTATAACTTTTTTTCTACAAAGTTTCAGAAGGAACGGCTTGGAAGGTATTTATAAGACGGATCAAGGTACGTTGGGTTCAACATTCAGCTCCTGAGGCCTTACACTTTCAGAGATATAGCCTGTACAAGATAGGGTTCTTGAATCATCCTGAAATGAGTCTTTGCAGAATTTTTGCTATAAAAAAATTTATGTAACGTTTCAGACCCTAAACTCTGGGGGACATTTACAGAAATTAGTTTTCTATTTGTGGTAAAAATTTCAGATTCTGGGTCATCCTAAATTTATAGATACATCTTGTGTAAGATAGGGTATCTGACTAGTCCTATTGGCTAGTCTCAAGAAGGTGTTCCAGGTAAAACAATCATAACTACTTCCCAGGGTATCCAAATTGGGTGCGACTAGTTGCATTGGATCGTGGACAGTATGTAGTATTTTGGGTACGAGTTTCAGAATTTTATATCAATTATTTTGTGCGGGGCACACTATACAAGTGAGATCTCTTGGAAAGGCCAAAAATCAGCAAGTTGTGGGGAAGTTATCGTAAATTCCACTTGGCACATCTAATTTTGATCAGACCTATGGC
>JASDQU010352992.1:0-10668 GCA_032191745.1 Picea mariana
CATAGCCGCAATACTTTTACCTCATAATAGAGGGTTTCCTTCTAGGGAAAAAAACCCTAACATAATTTCTACCATTAGATATGCGACCTTATAATGAATGGTCTAAATTTACAATGAAATTACAATATGCATTTACAAGGCAATTTTTCCTTCGGGGGCTTCGTCCTCGAACCCCCTAGCTGAGGGGATAGCCCCCCTGGACCACGCAAAGGGGGTACCCCCCCTCTGCACTTCCCCATGTGGAAGAGTGTACATACTTGTGGGGTGTAAAGTCTTCATGGGGTATAAACATGGCTTAAAGAAAGTACCTCTGAATCAGGAAAATAATCAGGCTCCACAACCAATAGAACAAACTAGGTTGGTCAACCTAGATTTTACCGATGCTTCTGAATTCACCCATATGGATACCAATGCTTTCATGGACTGCACTACATTACATGAAAAAGAGTTCTAGTGGAAATGGAAGCATGATTACATTCCCCTGGGAGATTGTACTTTGTTGTGTCTTTGTGACCTGCCAGTGTTTGGTACTACTAGAGAAGCGGTCCATTGCACCAAATATTTGATCAGTCGAGTGCACAACAGTTCCCTATGGCTAGACCAGGCCTATCCCATCCATGTAGATGACATCCAAACACTCACTGGGTTGTCCATGCAAGGCTAGGACATCACCGAAGGTCTTCAAGGCTTGGGGAAGCACGGTAAAAAGAATGGGGATATGAGCCTGTACAAAAAATATAGCACACGTTGTGGCGGTAGAGGAGCACACATTGCATCGATTAATGACGATTAGGTTCATATGGCTTTCTATATGATTGTGGATAAAGTGATCTGTAAGTAAACGAAGGGAAAATGTACTTTGGATGCCATTGCAGTGGTGGAATTCAGTAAGAATGGTGCCCCTATGAACTAGTGCAAATACCTGCTCACCAAGTTGTTCTAATCTTGTGCAGATGCACATGACCGACCAGGCTATTTTATCTATGGATACTTACTCATCGCCTTCACCATGTGGAAGTGGAAATCGTCACAGAGGTGCAACATTTCTCGCAATGCAGATGGCCACATCCCCAAGATCTTTGACCCATGGCATTTTCGCCTTTCATCTACCAACAAGGACACTCATAATGTTGTCTTCATGTAATGGTATGATAAGCTCGTTTTCATAACATAGTGGTCCTAAATTCCACAGGCACTACTCAATAGGCATACCCATAATATGTGGTTCAGGATGAGTCAGGATCATACATTTATGCGGCCTTTGGAGGTAGATCTGTCCCTTTTTCATACATAGCCATTACCATTTTACCTGGATGAAGTTTCGCTTGATAAAGAAGTCACCTCGTGGCCTGGGGTCACTATCAAAAAGAATAATATTGGTGTCTCTTATGTGATTCCCTCCATTGCAGAAAGGTCTACTCCAGTGGAGACATCAGATTTTGGCCCTAGCGTGAGAAAGAAAACCCGAACACCTACCAGTTTAGAGGATGATCCAGAGGAAGTCGAAGAGGAAGCGTTTGCCAGTTGCAGACCTTAGATTCTATTTTCTTCCATTCTTCAATATGATACGATCTCAGGTAAGTAATTGAGGGACATCCTAACTTCTATTCTTCCTCAAAAGAAGTTTCGTACCAAATCCCCTTCCCAATCCGTTGGTGATATTATCATCATTGAGGCTATCCCCTTTTCCTCCATCCCACTACAAAGCCACACTTCCCCACTTTCCATGAATACCAACCCTCTTCTAGTGCATACCACACCACCCCGGATGTGCTCTAAACTTTCGACCTCATTAAATTCCACATCCACAACCCCCATCATCCATATCCTTGTTGACCCTCCTGTACAACTCCAACCTTCCACTATTGTTGAAGAAGTCAACTTTCCACATAACGATGTGTCCACCATGGTTACACACATGCCTCTAGTATGTCCACCTCATACTTAGTTTTATAAATTTTTTCTCAACCCTACTACTCAACTCGTCACAATTATTAGTCCACTCCCTTCCCCTTCCCCTTAGATCTCAGAACTTCCAATCCCCCAACACTCGAATCTCGAGATGGTCACTCCAATACAACTAGATATAGGGCATGAAAATCATGTTCTGATATATGATGACCCTCCACTATACCTTTTGGATGGCTAGGATAATACTCAGCCAGTGCAGAGCACTACGTCTGTCAAGGAACATATTGCACCTTTGTTGTAGGATCTTCAACAACGACAATATATCTTGGTGCTCTACTTAGAGCAGACAAAGGTGTTGACAACACTTCCACTAGAGGTCACCCATTGGATTGTGTGGAGCCTCCAAGAACACTCAACTACACCAGAGGGTGTTGTTACAATGATCTTTTCATAGCACTCTATCACAAGTGGTCAGTCGCTTACTTCGCGACCACTTTGGGATTCTTTTTCTATTAGTGGATATTTTTCCACACGGGATACACCATAATTTATTCACTTTATCCAAGCCTCAATTAATCATCTAGAACAGAGGATTACAACATCCAAATAGTCCAATCAATCCCTCACTCAGGAAATATAATCCTTACGCGAGGCTGTCACTAAAGCCACTTCTACTACAAGAATTGAGTAGAACTTGCAGGTATAGGTTGAATCCACTATTGTAGTCATTGCCAACAAGTTTTCTCATTCCTGACTATGTTTCCATGAAGTCATTCCTGAACTGCCCGAAGATATCTCACCATTTGTGCCACCTAAACGAGTTGACCTTATTGTCGGTGCATGGTATCAGTTGGATGCCAAAATAGATACTCTGTAACAAGAGGTCATGTTTAAGTTAAAAGAAAAGGAGTAACTTGATCAACTCCTCCAGAAGCTTACATATGTAGTTGAATAAGGTACTAATGTTAAATCATCACTGCATTCTCAGGCCAAGGAATGCCATTGACTCTTTGATATGGTCACATACAAGGTTGGGTTGTTGGACCAACACAGTCAACCTATCGAAGAGTTTCACACTATGCTTAAATAAATGCATGCAAAAGCACATACCATTGTTGATCCTATAGAGAACTTGGATAATTTTGCAGAGAACCAAGTTGAGGATGATAATATCGATGCCATGGATGAAAATAACATAGTCGTGAAGACAACACTCCAACAATTCTATCCTATAGTATAAGTGGAATACATTTCACTGCAGCAGTTGGATGCACTCATTGATACAAAGTGGAATGATTTATTGGCTACCAAGCCTGAGGTACTTGATGTCAATGTCGCATAGGAAGTTTTTGTGGGTGTGTCAATTTTACCAAGGAAATGAAAGGACAGAGTCAACCAATATGACAGTTTTTGACAATAATCAATGTAGATTGTCTCGGATTTGGGCCCTTCATTTGAAGGCGACCACAACAAACCAGTAGGAAGTTGACTCGGGACGAGTCAAGGGTTGTGGTTGGGGCCTATTGGTCCCTTTATTTTTGAAGAACCGGTTTTGTGGAGGGATAAAGGTTTTATGGATCTCCATAGCACATCAACATTAGATACAAGAGGAAACAATCTAACTTCCAACGCTCTAGTAAGGAAAAGAGTGATGTGTCAGCTGGAAAAGCAACGGAAATATATGGAACATTCGAGTGCATGCCAAAGGGACACGAAATCAAGAAAGTGTAACAATGGAATCAAGAAGAAAATAATCCCCAAGAAAAATTTATAAAGCATGGAGTTATGTAAATGGGTTGGGGTTCGGTTATATTCGAATCTGGTTCAATTATGTTTGATTCCATTTTATTTTGTTCTCGTCTGTCCTAAGTTTCTATTTTGGGTTTTCCATTGGGTTTGTATTCGTTTCTATTTCATTGTTGGGTTTTGAGTTTTGTTTTTATGGAGCATTACTGAGCAAGACCTACAACTACACAGAATGTAAGAGTCCATATCAGTTATCTAATTATCGATCCTAGTGTATAAGTTGGGATATGAAGAACAACTCTGTATATGACAATTTGGGGTATGAATATATGATGGATGATTTAATACTTAAAATTTGTTATTATGAGGATGAATATATGGACTCTTTCTTGTGAAATTTGTTATGTGATATGTATTTACTAATTGCATTATTGTTTTAACAACTTTTGTAATGGATGTGTTCACTTTAATGTTGCGCCACACAGATTGTTCTTTGTATTTATCGATCTAATCCTTATAATGTAATGGTCTTTATACATGTAAGTATGGAAATATGCTATGATGTGCTAGATCTGATTATGTGTCCTTTTTAACTCACTTTATTACACAAATTCTCAGTTGCACTTCAGGTGAGACCTCCTTCCCTTATGGAAGGTTTAATATGTCAGTGCGACTAGACTACAATGATACCTTTGTTGGTAACCTCCGAGAACCCTGATCTCCAATTTCACGCTAAAAAGTATCTTCGAAGTACTCTGGAAACATAGCATAAGGGTTTGCAAGATCTAGAAACATATTAATTTTCCTGTCAAAAGTATCCATGAAATTTTATCAAATCATTCCTCTGAGAGAAACATTTTGCATAGGCATAGAATCATTTTTGGCAATCCTTTCCTCTTGTTGTTCTTGATTGTCAATTTCTAGATTATATTTTACTCAAAAATCAATGGGTATTGATACCATAAGAGGATATCTTTCTTTTTCATACACAAGAGTGATTAGTGGAAATGTGTCATGGTTATTTTTATTGATCAAATTCACAACACTCTTTTTTTTATTTTCCCAACATGATTGTGACAACTATTCATTTACCAATTTCTACTACATAAATTCCACCCATGATACTTATTTAAACCAAGCACACATTCTAGAGGAGTTTTTCTAATTTGACTGCTAATCCCATCTGTCTCCAAGTTCAAAGAGTTACCTTCAACTTGTATAGTGCTTTTGTAGTCAAGACCAACAAGAAGAGATGAAGGGTATATCTACAAAAAAAAATTCAAATAAGCATTTTTGAGTGAGTTTCTTGGTAGTATATAATTCTCTTGAGAATCCAAGATTTCATCAATGATCTTAACCATAATACCTACATAAATTGTTTATGGTTGCCTCTTCCCTTGAATTAAAAATATTCCAATAAGCCTCAAATCGACATCTTCATCCTGGTAAGTGTTTGTGATTTGAGTTACTATTGTTAAGTTCCATTGTTTCTTTAGAAGAGAGTCTCGTCAATGCTCTTAACCACAACATCTACATAACTCATTTATGGTTGTCTCTTCCCTTGACTTAAATAGATTCCAGTAAGCCTCAATTTGACATCTTCATCCTAGTAAGAGTTTGTGATCTAAGTTACTATTGGWAAGTTCYATTGTTTCYTTAGAAGAGAGTTGATCATAGACCATAGCATCTTGTTTAATTTATTCCTGGAAGCTTAGATATTTTTGAGATACACATTCCATTTGTACAATATATTAGTTGCAAGAAAGTTTTTATACTGGACTAATTTTCCAATTGCTAGCATTTAGAGTATTATTCACTTCATGTAGATATACACTTTCCTCTTTTGATTATAGTAATTATAGCATCACCTATATGAGCACATTTATGATTACTTGCTCCTAGAACTCGAATACACATTATTTTTCAGGCTCCACTGTTATCCATTATATTCAAATAAGTTTGAGACTGAATCATTTTTCCTCCAAAAGCTTTGTTACTTCAGCAGATAACATGAAAAAAATAAAAGGAAGAGTTCTTACCAACTATTAATCTTCTTCCACGAGAAAGAGATCATTGATTATGTATGGATAAAATTATTGAGTTAATATCATTGGAATAGGAAGACAAGTTACTTTGGGAAAAAAATTTCAATTTCCCTTCAACGTCTAAAGGTACGTCTTCCTCTTAATGAAAAGTAATAGAATACAAATAATGCTTAAACAATTGTGGGTTAGAGGGCCTATGTTTTTCTCAAAATTGATTAGAGAATTGTAAGAATCTCAAAGAATAATCTTCAACAAACTCCTGTCTCTTTTTCAAAGTTTTCCTAGCTTACAATACAGATTGTTTATTGAGTAATTGTCATACGTAGCTAGGAATTGAGTAAGTGAGATTCATTATTGATGGTGTGTGTGTGTGTGTGTAATCAATGTAAATCAATTTTATACATTCTCCAAATCTTCCAACTTGTTCCTTTTGTTAGAAATTCAATGTAATAGTTTGTAATATACCTAGGGAGATCATATGGGGGGTAATATGGGAGGTACCCAGTGAGAGTGGCCCCATTCTTATTGGGTACCTCCCATATTACCTCAAAAAAAAAAGAATAAACACCAAAACTATTCACCATAACAATGAACACAAGAAATTTAGAGAAAACCCTTGAGGTAGGGTAACACCATATATTAGTCCTTATGGAAGGATAAAAATTCTCAAGCAACCCTTGCTTGTACATTCACAATATTCTTCACCATGTCAAATACATTGCTTACATATTATTTTATAGCCTTTTCTATCTCCTAAGAACATTCTAGAGTAGGTATCTTCTAGAAAGCCCGTTTATTATTTCTAAATACCCATTTATTCTATCCAACTACCATAGTGGACCTTAATTAATACCATGGTGGACCTATTCCACCTTACATTGAATGGCCCCATTCTCATTGGGTACCTCCCATATTACCCCCATATTACCTCTCTAGGTATATTACATTCCACCCCCCTTTAGCATGTTTTGTCCATGAAACATGAGAAGAGACCATACGATATGACCGGATAAGAATTGTGGCCAATTGGTGCCAAGTACACCCATCCATCCATCCTAATGGAAGACAAACATGATGTCCAACTACTGCCTTTCCACCTTGAGCTTGTGTCGCATCATGCCTATGTTTCCATGGGATTGTTTCTCGATATCGATGTCTTCATGCAGTGTTGGTAGTCCTCCATGCACCACTTGATTGGTTGCCTTTACGGTTCCCCGATAGTGCATAAGTGTGTGGATGCTCACGCCATTGTCGTGATGACTTTTGTTTCTCGATATTATGTGGATGGATATATACCATGACTATAGCAATTGGTTCCTTTGTCTTCAAATATGCAACCCCTTCTACCTTGGATTCAATAACCTCCTTAGCTTCTTTACCGATTTCTTCATGTGGTCTTGCTTCATCTCCTTTTGTAGACTTTGCCTCGGATTCAACTTCAAACTTGGCAAGAAATCTTTTGCTTGTTGTCGTGAGCCCTTCTGACTTATTGTGCCCTTCATGTGGCTTCGTTGCATCTCCTGATGTAGACTCTGCCTCTGATTATGCTTCAGACTCTTGAAAAACTTATTTTCTTTCCACCATAGGCATTTCTTGCTTACTAAGAGATACATCATACAATGTAACATTTTTTTTTTCTTGTACCAAAGTTTCAAAAACTTATTTTCTACATTAATATTAATTGTACCAATGGTGGCCATCCAAGGGTATCCCAAAACAATATCCACCTCATCCATATCTATAGCATAAAATTATGAATGCAACACATATTTATCCATACTAAGATTCAAATATTTAAATATTTGAACATTTTCACCCTTAACCTGTCTGTCTTGAATATTCTTTGCAGGAATTTGCAATCTATTAACCAACTGAATATTGATAAAATTATGTATGCAACTAGGGCTAATAGAAATAATGACATTTTCTTTATGAATACAACCATGGATCTGCAATACAGATTTTCCACCTGGAAATAAACCCTTGTTTCATTCTTTATCCTTACTCTTCTTATGAGACCTCTTTTCTAAAAGTATTTTTTCAATGGCTTCATCAAAAAGTTTCATCAATTGGCTATAGTTATGTGATTTCCATCAAATGGCCACATCACCTTGTAATTTACATATTACCCAATGTTTCCAATTCTATTTCCAAGATGACTTCAAGTCTTTTATGAATGATTCAATACTAGGGCCATCATAATTTCTAGTAAAAAACATATTTCTTGGGAGAAATATTCAACAAAAACAAGGGTTAAAAATAACTTACTGCAGAAAATCAGGTCTTTTTTTTGGAAAAAACCCTGAAAAACTATCGAATTTAAAATGCTCATAACTTTACTTCCTGTGCTCTGTTTTGACTGATTTTGTTTTTGAAATTGGGTATTTTTTTGAGAGGAATCCAAATATCCAATTAGTTTTTGAAAATTCTGAGAAAAATGTCTCATATATGAGCCTGAAGTGTGCGCCCCTTTTTTGATAAAACATTTCTGCAAAAAAAAACCAAAAAATCTTCTCTTCTTTCCCAAGAAAGAGCTATGCTACCAAATGTTATATATATATACCAGATATTCAAATATACTTTAGAAAGTAACAAAAACATTCACCATAACAATGAACACAAGAAATGTAGAGAAAACCTTGAAGGTAGGGTAACACCATATATTAATCCTTACAGAAGGATGAAACTCCTCAAGCAATCATTCCTTATACATTCACAATATTATTCACCACGTAAAATTCATTACTTACATATTCTTTAATAGCCTTCTTTATCTCCTAGGAACATTCTAGAGTAGGTATCTTCTAGAAATCCCATTTATTATTTCTAACTACCCATTTATTCCATCCAACTACCATAGTGGGTCTTATTTAATACCATGGTGGACCTAGTCCACCTTACATTAAATGGCCCCATTCTCATTGGGTACCTCCCATATTACCTTCCTAGGTATATTACATAGTTTGCTTTTGTTTAAAATTATTTTACCTCCAAAGTTTTGACCTCTACAAAAATACATCAAAATGGGTCTATGGTCTGAGAATTTTGACTCACTGTGGACATATTACAACTCAACCAAAATAGTATGCAATCACACCATGCCAGAGTGCCTCACTCTTCCTTTTTATTTCAAACTGTCTCCACCATACTAGTCTAAATTCGTGGAACATTTGTAAGTGAGTGAAAAATAGATATATTCCTTTCATGCCAACCTTTAAAATCATGCCCAACTTTATGCTCAATCCAAATTTGATCACTTTCTAGCAGTGCTTCCCAATCATTTCTTCCCGCAAGTTGTTTTCTATATTAACCATAAAGGAATTTATGGATATGACCCTCGGAGCATTTCTGGATATTCCCCTCTGACGCAACCTCCCCCGCTCCTCACCTCAAGGACGACCGCGATCACCAGGACCTTCTCTCACTCAGGCCCGAAGAGCTAAAATGCCCTCCAATTCCCGTATCGGGACCTTTGGTCACCCACATGATACTTTAATGATCTCCCACAGTCTCCTCAGGAAGTCAAGCTTCGCGTTATCGTGAAACCTACGAGCAATCACTTCGTGCAATTCAGAACCCCAAACCCCGATGGGTCAAAGGTCAACACTCTCGAGCCTGTTCAGGGATTTCTCTATCGAAAAATCGGCATGTGCGATGTCGCTGTCCACTCGCACCACAAATCCCCGAACTCCGAAACCCGATGCACACGTGCACTTTCTCCTTGCCACGTTACCTTCCCTTTCTACTTTATCGAGAATCGCAGGATCACGATTCCAACCGTCGCTATTTCTTTTCCCCAGGAAGTCCCGAATGCCAAATCCTGACTCTCTGGGATCCTATGCCACGTGTCCCCGGAGTGATCGACGGCTCTGATTAATTCAGGAAATCGCTAATCGTGATTTCAACGAGCATGAAACCCTTGCCTCCGTGAACCCCGATAGCCGAATTCCAATGGTCCCCGGTTCTTCTAGAGTCTAAGGGTTAACTCCCTCGCAACTTCTTCCAGATTGGACGGTCGACAGATTTTTGCAAATCTTCCTTGAGCGCACTGATCGTCGATTCCTCCTTCTTGAGAAAATTCCCTCGCTCCAAAACCTCGATCTGTTCAAGCCTTCCTTGAGCTTCTCCTGGCGCTCCTCAACTATGTCAAGAAGGAACTAACCCTCCTGAGCTTGTCAACTCTGATTCTTTCAGATATCTTGCGCACACTCTTGTGCTCGCTCTCAACAACTCTCAAAGTGTTGGGTCCTCTAGGCTTGGTGCACTTCTGGAAACAACAGTCTATGTCTCCCTTTACCCAGGCTAGCCACTGAGACTTCAAATTCAGTCTGCACTTCTCCTGCACGACTCTACAAACCCAAAGCTGACTTCTGGGTGATCGAGAATAAGGGTTTAACTGTTGAGCCTCATCAACGCACTCTATGCGGATGAATTCAACTGCACTCTATGCAAAAATATCCTGGCTCAAACAGAGAAACAATTGAAACTTATTCTCTTCTCTCACAGACTTCAGTTAAAACCCTGAAATCATATGCACAACAAATTCAAATCAATCACATGAACCAAAACAAATATTCATGAACACTTGAGCATCGTACACAGAGAAACAACACCAGTCCTGAAATTGAATCAAAGACTCTCTTCTATTAATTCAATATCATCTGTACATGGGTGTTCTTCACAAATTCTCTGCTTGCTCTCTTCTCTTGCTCCTCAATGCTTCTGTAACAATGAAAATGTACAAAGGAGGGTGTCTATATCCATTTTCCCTCACAATTCTAAAGCTATCAAATCTACAATTAAATGTTCTATCTACTTTCATTAACTCTATTAAATGCCTTCCTATCTACTAAGGACGTGAGCTTATCCGCTCAGGGTCCATTTACAATGTACAAGTGCGCTTCATCAAATCAATACATTAATGTCTTGCGCAATAGTTTCAAGGTGTTTCAAAATTTTGGGGCTG
>JASDQU010352993.1:0-12108 GCA_032191745.1 Picea mariana
TTACCTCTGCTGGAATCTTGTTATACATCTTATTGAACCTTTTGGAGAAGTCAGAGACAGACTCTCCTTCCATCTTCTTCAGGGACCCAAACTCTGTCATGTAATATATGTAATCTTTCCTATCCCCCCACTGCCTCAGGAAAACAGTATCCAGGGCTTCAATTCCAGCAATAGACCCAGGGGCCAGTCCCCTGAACCATTTTCTCACCTCACCATCCAAGCTCTGGACAAAGACTCTCATCCAGGCATCTTCATTCTCAATATTGAGGTTGTCTCCATAACTGTAAAAAGCAGCCAAGTGCTCTTCTGCAGTTATGTCCCCTTCCCCAACAAACTTGGGCATATATTTCAAATAGTCTCCAGCAAGGAGAGGGTTCATGGGATGGGGTAGGATTAAAGGAGCATATCTAGCAGCAACTATTGCATCCATTCTATTCGGAGGGGGATTAGCACCAGCCATAGGGATATTAGGTGGCGGAGAACTTGGAGGAGAAGGAGTGCGAACGGGAGATGTCGAAAAAGAGGCTCTCAAAGGAGACGACGGGGAAAACAGAGAGAGGTCTAAGGGACCTGAATGTGCAGATGCTTCTCTCTGTGCAATAGTAGTTATGAAAGGAGGGGTGGTGAAACCTTCTGAGGCCTGATGTCTGTATTGAGGAGTGATAAGGCTCTGTCCCTCTAATACTAGACCAGGAGGGGAAAACTCAGCAGGAACACTCCCGAAATTCAGAAAATGGGAAACCTCAGAGGAAGGACGACTAGGAAGTTGAGAATGAGAAAATGGAGTTTTTACAGAAGGAGGTGGGGAAATACCTGGTTTGGAAGCAAAGCTTTCTCCTTGAGGAGCCTTTCCTTTTCTGAGAATCACCTCCGGATTTTCTTCAGTTGTAGCAAGAGGCAGTTGTGGATGGGACCGCATGTGTCTGCCGCCGGAAGCCACAACTAATACAACAGGCTCGCCGTAGTGGAGTCGTCACAATGGAGTCGCCAGGTGCACAGTAGCAATCTTCAAGTTCTGATATCTAATGCACCTTCAGAATCAGCTTAATCTTTGTCGTTCAATCCCGGGGAAAATGTTCAACTTCGTCCCTGGCAGCGGCGCTAGAAATGTTGGCTATCGGAGGTCACTCCTGGATTGCTTGCAGGAGCAGAGCCCGACGCCCATCAGTTTAATGTCGCGATTTGTTTTAAAGGGTGATCAAATGGAGGAAAACTCAGAACGATATCGTATCAACTCAAAAACTAGGCCAGGCATGCATGAATGAGTGAGGTCTTGATAAATTTCAAACAGTGAGTCGCAGTAAAGGGTGAGTAGGTGGAAGACTTTGTAAGAGAAGAGTGCGAAGTTCTATCATAAACATCCGGTTCGTAACAGACTGTAGAAGAAAGCATTCAAACGCAAAATCCTTTTACATTCAAACACAAAGACCAGAGAATACAATGATGTCACAACAAATCCTTTATCATAACAAGATTGCAATAATCCACGCGAATCCTTCGACTGTGGACTCTCTAGCATAAGATGAAACACAGATGGAAAAAAGAGGATTGTTTGTCATAAACCAAGGAGTCTCAAACACAGAGGCATAACCAGGAAACCAGAATGTTTGCTGAAACTTTACAGTCGGGAGCTTAGCTCTACCATCGATAGATACAAATATGGCAAAAATGCCTACATATACTCAAAACAACAACAACAGCGGAACCAAGATACTGCATTGAAAGCTTTGCGTCTGCATGGCTTCTGACAATTCTGCAGCCGCAATCTTTGAACGGTCGTGCAACTTATGGCACACGCGATCGATCTTCTGACAGTTTATTCGGCGAATCGACGTGCCTTTAATTCAATGCAGGAATTTCCCATTATGGCGGAGACGATGTCTAACCACCACCAACCGCTTCAATAACTGCTTCTTGGGATTGAGGACGATCTGGCCAAGTCAACACTTTGGGATATGGAAGACTCCTCGCACTGCCCCCTGGAATAACTGAATAGCTTGAAGGACGGGTATGGAGGCCAACGCGGAAAGGAGGGTTCGACAGCGGAGTGATGGGGCCACAACCGCAGGGGCGAAGTAAGAACGATGAGAGGTGACAGAGGTGGCAAGGGATGACATAAGGCAAAAGGGATATGAGCGGAGAAGGCAGGAGAATAGACATGGCAGGTGTGATGGACACATTTAGTGGGAGGATGATGTGGAGGAGATGGGACACGTGGCAAGCAACGAGTGGATGATGAGGAGGAGGGAGGACCACGCGGACCAACGAGGGGAGGCGGATGGATGACACACGGCAGCAGGAGAAAGGAGGAAAGGAAGATGACATGACGGGAGGAGGGCCCACACGGGCTAAACACAGGGCAGCCTAGAAGGACGAGATTGTTCAAGCGCCGTTGATCTGGGCGTGCTAATCTTGGCCGTTGGAAAGCTGCATCCACGATTTCGGACCCCCCCCCTCCGCTTAAAGGTAGAAAGGCGGGGGGGGTCCGAAATTGCCTTTATCGCCGTTGATCCGGGCGTGCTGATCTGAACCGTTGGAGAGGTGCGCCCCCGATTCCGGACCCCCCCGCTCCGCTTAAAGGTAGAAAGGCGGGGGGGGGGGTCCGGAATTCGCTGTGCGTCGCTGATCTGGGCGCGCAAATCCCAGCCGTCCAAAGTTGATTCTTGTTTAACACAGACGCGTTCGCGCCCAAAACTTAGGACAAGTGGGTTTTTGACCCATTCTTTTGCATTCTAACCCCCCTACAAGAAATATCGCTAACACCTGCATATGGTGTGTTTATGTGTTTGTGTTTATCGTTATGCTTTTATATGTTATTCATGTTCTGAATGTATGAACTAGTGAAGTATTGAATGAGTTTAAATTGTTTCTCGTCTTTGAGTTTTGAGTGCAAGGAATGCGTTGATAAAGGTGAGTAAATCTCAGAGAAGCTCATGAGATATATCGTTGAATTTTCATCAGTGGAATGCAAGGAGTGCACAGAAAGAACTCTGTGTTGAGTTTAGGGAGAAACAGAATTTCTGAACACTTTGTAAGGAGAAGCTCTTCAAGGTGTGCATCAAGCAAGGAAAACGTCAGCAGGGCGAGAGGAGTTATTTTCAAGAACCCCTTCAGATCTGAGTTTGATGAAATCCCAGAAATGAAAGGAGTGCATGGGAGATCGAAATATTCAAGGAAATCAAGCTCAAAAGGGATAACGCAGAGAGTGCGTAGGAGACAGACTTACTCTAAGTCCAAAAGCTCTGAAGAAATAACGCTTGCAAGGGCGTAAGAGAGACCCAAGATAGTCGGGTTCGCGGGAGAAAGTTCAAAGGTCGAAACCTTTGAACATTGACTAAATCTTCCAAGTCAGAAGAAGGTGGAAGATTAGGAGGAGGAGCGATAGCAATCGTTAGATTGGTTGTGAGAAGGAGCCTGGACCATTAGATCAACGTCCAGTGACATAAGGAAACGCAGAAGAGGAAACAGATCTCAATCGTTGGGTCTAAGCGCAAAGGATCGACAACCATCCGATCAAGATGAAGTGCATGGGCTTTAACCCTTGTGTACATGGGGAGACTGGTCAAAGTTTGAGGATTGAGATTGTCGAAGGTCGAAGTAAAATCTCAATCGTTCGATTAGTCGCGATGAATTTGAGTTGTCAGATCACCCGAAGGAAATATCAGGCGTCGGATCACCTGAAGTGGATTTGAGCCGTCAAATGTCGTGAGATCCAGAGGAAGGCCAAGGTCAAACGCTGAAACACCCGAAGTCCAAATAGCCGAAGATCTGAGAGTCGTCGATCTGCGAGGCGACACTTGTCAACAGATCGTAGGCTTCGGGTAAGTTGTATTTGAGTTTTGGTTGAAAGTTGAGACTGCCGAAACCTGAAGACCCGAAGTGAATCTGGGTCATCCAATCTAGAGAATATGTGGCGAAAATCTGTGAACTTCAGGTAAAGCCCCAAAGTAATTCATAGTCGTCTGATCTGGGGAGATGCAAAGAGATCGCAACCATTGATCCAGAATGGACACGCGTCAGTTGATTAAGCACTCTGGAAGTTTGATATATGGAGGAAGATGAGGTTTGACATTTGAGATTTCTAAAGCCCGAAAATCCAAAGTGAGGACAGTCGTCGATGTAAAGATGGACTCGCGGCGCCAGATCCAGAACTCCGGAAGAAAGCGAAGGGGGAAAAGTCCGAAGACCCGGAGAAGATTTCGATCGTTGATCGAGGAAGGTGTCGTAGGACCATTGATATGGTCGAGGAGGCCAAAGTCCCGAAGTGAGATCACAGTCATTGATTGGGAAGGATACGTGTCAGCAGATCTTCCACTCCGAAAGATAACCAGTTAACAGTGGCGAGGATTTGAGATTTGGGATTCCCAAAGGCTAGACTCCCGATGGAGATCCTGGTCGTAGGTTCAAGGAGACAGGTGGCAGCAGATCTTCCAGTCCGGAAGATTGCCATACGAAGGAAGTGAAAGTTTGAGAGTCAAAACTCCCGAAGGTCGAAAAGTCGAAATCAACGACGGTCGTTGATCCAGAGGGGAGTTACGCGGCGACGGATCATGGTAATCTAAGATCGTGTGTAGATGGAAGGAAAGAAGATTTGATAGCAGTCGTTGATCGCGAGGAAGCACCGAGAGATGGGAGATCGACAGACGGGAAGGATTGATGGGCCAAAACTTGCATGGAGGATAATTATTCCAGAGCAAGCCGCAATTGGAACCATGGTATTCCTAAATGGATACGTGGCAGCACGAGGAGAATTGTGGGGAGAAAAGCGGGTTGGTTTGAAACCACTCTTGCCCGTCCCCGGAATAGCGCATTAGCACAAGGACACGACCCATGGTCGTATGGAGGGGCTAACGCCAACGGGGCTTACACCTGAAACTAGTGTTTTGGGAGCATGTGGAAATTAGCCCGCAGGTCTGTCGAGACCTGCACATAGAAGGACAAGGGGCCTGTGTATAATTAATTTGGGTTCAAACAGGAACCCGAAGAGTCAATTTGACTCAGAAAGAAGAAAGATCCAGAGACCGAGAGGTCGCAGAACCCCAGGAGGGGAGGGGGGCTGCATCAAGTTCTCACAAACCTTCACACTACCAAACAGAACGTTCGTGCTTCATTCCTTATCTTTGATACCAATTGTAGAACTTGGCCCGCACAAACAAGTCAATATAGAACCAAGATAACAAAGAAGATACGTCACACATCAAAGACAACAAACCATAGAGACAAACTGAAATAAACCATAGAGACAAACTGAAATGGAGGAAACGATATCTTTATTTCTTTGTGGAAGCTCCTCACAGGTTTCTACATTTAACCACGAGAGATCTCAAGTGTTTCTAGCCATCTAGAAATCCAAACGATTGAGAACCTCCAAACGAATATAATGATAAAGGGTGTGTTGTCACAACCCAACAATATCCAAATGGTTGCATTTAAAATAAATGTGTATTATCACCAAACATAAGATTTGGTTGTACAATCTATTTGGAATTTCTTAATGGAAACAGGGAAATTTGGGTTAATTCCTTCCTTTCTATGAAAATAGTTCGCAGAAAAGGGAATTCATGGATGGGAGGTTTGTTGGAAATGAACGCAGGTAAGTGGTTATCTTGAATATCTCTTAATCACTATCAAAGAGATCAATTTGTTAATCAGCCTCACTGCCATTCGTTACATGATTCTAGATGATTGTTCAAGCTACATTTAGATGTTCATGAACCTATTTGGAAGGATTATAAGTTCATATTATGAGAAGCCAATCAAGGACTTCATAACCACACAGATTGATGTCATGATTCTATGAACTTATTCAATGTCGGATTATTTAATAAAAATAGAACATTCAAGATAAGAAACTAAGATGGATCAAGAGGTGTCAAGGCATATAAATGTATCCCTCTTCTTTTAAGACTCGAGTGCCTTGGTTGTTGGTCCTTCATAAAGTATTAGCTCTAAAGAATTGATTCTTTTTCACTAACATGAAACGGTTGAGCATGTAGAGTGGAATTGCAAAGTTGCTAAAAACATTTCGACCTAGATTGTTGTCGAGTACAATGTTTTCTTTGTTTCTCCTCGTCATTGAAAAGGTGTTGTGTTGTGTTTCTCCAACACGAAAACATAGGTATGTGGCATGTCATCAAATTGGATAAAATTTGTTTCTTATGGATACAATGCTGTTGAGAAACTTCTTATGAGGTGAATACTCCATTCATCGAAAGAGAAATTTATGCATTTAGATCTGGCTATCAAGATTTAAAAATTTAGGTACTCTTCAAGTTGAATCAAAAGGGGAAATGCAATCTCTCCTTACTCACGTGAAAAGGGGGATCATTGTGTGGCTTTTCCTTGTTTTTGTTATGGACCAAATACCCCAAATAGCATAAAATTAGAAAGGATAAGTAATTCCACACCTTGAAAATGACAGTGAGTGGGTGAATAAGAAGCATCTTTGAGGGGTAACTATATATTGGTGATCTGATACCAAAGTGAGTCATCCTTCCACAAAAATATATTTGATGCACTAAGGTCTTGTTGTAGTTGTTAAATGAGCTTCCATGCCTTCTAGTCCTACTGCAATTACGTCCTTTCATCCAACCAATCATCTTATGGAATGGAAATAACACATAGTAAGGCCTCAATGTTTTTTTCTTTCTATGAAAGTGCATCCACAACCACATTTTATTTCCCTTTTTTTAGATAATTTAAAAGTCATAGCCAAGTACATCTTTATAACCTATTTTTGTTGTCCTTCTGAAGATAGTTTTTGCTTCAAAAAGTATTTCATACTAAATTACATTGGCAAAATATTTTGAAATTTAGTTCTCTATAGTTCCAAAGACACAAGCTATGCAAATATGGGTTTTTGTCTATTCCATAAATTAGGTTTAAACAAGTGCTTCTGGTAAAATAGTCATATATATAAATTGTGAGCACTGAATAGAGTGCCACCAATGTAATTTTAAAGATGTACTAAATTGGTTCAAGTCCAAATTTTAGACCTGAAAGGGAAATATTGGTGACGTGGCAGTCTATACATGTTCTCTCTCCTAAAATATGGCAAAAAAAACAATTATAGTATTTTGACCATAACATTCCATTGTAAGCTTCAAATCACGTGGCATTAGAGTAACATATTAAAGTGGACAAAATACAACTAGACTTTCCTTCTAAAATCATCAATGAATTTAAAAAAATAAAAACTTCCTCCTATTGATTGGGTTTGCATAGGACCACAAATGTCTCTATGCACCACCTCAAGATGTTTGTTTTCTCTATAGGAAGCAACTGGAACGTTGTCCCTTTGATGTTTAACTAATATACATGTCATACCCCATATTATTATTTAAATAAATTAATTAAAAGAAGAAGAAATTACAGTATATATCCTAAGGGGATCATCCATATATTATTATTATATAAATAAATAAATAGTAATATTAAGCAATTATAATAATTATTCTAAAGGGTATCATAATAATTACTTATTAATAAACATTTGGGGTAATAAAAGAAAAGGGTAAAATAAGTAATGGTAATTATGGAAAAACCCTAAAACATAATAAAGAATTAAAGAATGGATCGTAGTGATCAGGTTCCTTACCATGGATGGATTCTATATAAGTACAAATAAGAAGTAGAAAAATATATCTAATTTTGCTTTGGCAATTTGAGGACATGGATAAGAAGAGTTGACATAGTAGTAGATTGGGGGCTTTAGTGGTGATGACTGAGGGGTTGGTTGGGTGAAGAGTCATCCCCCAAACTCTGTTGTGACATTTGAGATCAAGGATCGAAGGGACACAGCTAAGTGGATTCCTTCAACTTTCATGTAGGTTACCATAAACCTTTGTAATCTTGTAATCTTTTACGCTTATCAGATAATAATTGCAATTTGTGATGTTTATCTATGCATTTAGGTGTATTCAAGACTAGGGTTTTGACATATGGTATAAGAGCAAAGGGTTTCAACCATGGAGGCCTATGGACCTTCCCAATTAGTTAAAAAAAAAAATACGGTTACCAGGAGATCGACTAGTGAGCTATCTAGTAATAGTGAAGAGGATATGAATCTCTATGTTGTGTTAATGTATACAATTTCTTCTTTTTCTGTAAGAACCTTTAGATCTTGGTGCAGTACTGGAAAATTGAATAACGTATAACAACAATTGATTTCTCTTCAAAGAGTGGACTTGCTTTCTTTCAAGCAATTTTTGTTTTGTTTTTAGATTTTTACCTCAATTTTACACGATTAAATTCTGGTAACTTTGGAGATTTACATATCGGTGTTCATTTTCGCATGGGATGAATTCCCCAACTAAGGATGGCGTGAAATATTTTTGTTTTAATTCACGAGTTTAAAATTATTTCAGACTAGTAAAATGTTTGATAGACATTACAGTTTTAGGTCATAAGCTCAAACCCTAGTGCAATCCCAAGTTCAAATCTTCTTTAAGGTTTCTATCATAAGTTCATACCCCAACGCAGGGATTGATTGAACAATTTGTATATTAATTCATCCGTATAAGTCATGGTGTTGTCTGGGCATAGATTTAATCACCATTGCAGTCTTATGTCATATCTTCAATCCCTATTGCATCCCTAAACCATATGTTCAAGCGTTAGAATTATGAGGCTAGAAAATGATTTAGAACAATAAATAATATCAATTTGCAACTTTGGATCAATGGTTGGTGGCAAATAATATCTTAAGCTTGAGCCCAAATTTCTTCTTTGAGATGGTTCACACTGACATGAATGATGATGTTTGTTGTGTTGCAACTTCATTCTTGAAATATTTCACTAACCTTGGTACAATCTTATTGTTATGATGGCATTAATGCTAGTTACTTATTCAGATATTCAATGTGGGTAAAGTTAATCTCCTTTGGAAGTTTATGTATGTAATTCAGACATCACAAAAGGCATCTTGAGCAATACTCCAATATTAAATTTCTCAGGGAAGTAAACTTCAAATCAGACAACCAAAGAACAATAGAAATCTCATCACACTCTTCATATCAACCTTGGATGTTAAAAGAGATTATGGTTGATTATGATAAAATAGTGGAGAGTAGACGTATTATACACTACAAACACTATTCTACATATATTTTATTATTCAATCAAGCACATATTTATACATGAAGTTTTTCCCCAACTACAGAATAAACTCACGAGGGAATATCTCAACTACACATAAATAGGATCTAATAGTTGGAGAAGATCTCTCACAACTAACTAGATCTAACAAACCGAAACCAACTCTAAAGTATTAATTCTAACACCCTCCCTTCATGCTTATGACACAAATAACAATATTGAAATCTCACAAAAGTATTTTTGGACTCTGATCTCAATCTGGTCTGGTCTTCATTAACATCTTGAGCCACTTCTCAAATCTCATAGACAACGCTCTTTCTCACAACCATTCATTCGAGCTACCACTTGATTCATTAAAGACTCAATTGCTTCTGACCATCAATGACATATTTGTAATGACGGACTATTCTTGACATACTTCGAAAAATAGTGTAGATATTCAATCATCCTACTGACATACTTCCATATGTAAAAATACATAGCTCCTTGTATTCACCGGCTATATAGGAAAGCAATCTATTTATTGAATGTATCGAGCAATCAATCATATAACCTGACCTTTTTCACATACACAATCTCACAAACACATAAAGATGACCAATAACTATTGTTCTTGGAGCACCGAAGTACAACAAGAACCACCAACTTATAACAAACTGTAGACATAATAAAACCGGTGATGTATTCTTGTGGTACCAAAATATGTCAAGAACCACCAACTGAAATTATGTTACTATGTTCTATGATTGGTTTTTCATTATATAATTTTACAAACAAAATAATGCTAATACACACATTAATTCACAAATTTTCTACTCCAATAAAATAAAATGAACACGAAAGTCCTCATAAGGATTGATTTTTCATGGGGCTATATGATTCCACGACTTCGCCATATGAACTGAAAACCTGTTGTAGGCATCTATCATCCATGGACCATGCAAGCCCTCAAATGAAGCATTGGAACTCAACATCGATCCAAAGATAAGAAGGGACAAACTTCCCCCATGCACAAGTAATCTCCATACACAAGTAATCATTGAATATTGGCCACTTATGAACACACCTCCATGTGTTGCAATCAAGTCATCCAGACAAGTATCCTTAAAGCCTCCTCGCAGTGAACCCAATTGAAAAACATATCTGAAACATGGATCTCCTCCACACAAACCAGCAAACCCCCACGCGGTCTCTCGTGAGCAAACTAGCAAACAAACATATCAATACATTGGTTGCATTGGCAGATTCTCTCAATTGCAGACCTCAACCACATATCCAATGGGGTCATTAACAAATAGTTGTTCCATGTACATAAAACTTCAGGAAAGCATATGTAAATATTACATAAAGTGACGGATCTACTCCATCGTAAAGATCACATAATTTTCCCTCCCTATAAACCTTTGCAAACATATTCAATATACCCCTATAGGCTCGTTGGTCAATGTAATTCTGGACAGACCTGAACTTTAGATCTCCAACAACATAGTGATTCTTCTTGGACAGTAACGATGGGCAATTAAAGACTACTCAGTAAAGCAACAACAATAATTTCCTTCTCAACCAACCAGATGGAGAATGTGCACGCAAATTTCCAGAGACTCTTGAACTACCTACTCTCAACCACTGCGGATCTTCTCAATCATTCCTAGCAATACCATAGACATCCATCAATGATTTCCTTGTACGCAGCACAATCCTTCCTTGATACAAGTTTGCGACAACAACTTCTCTTAGGTGACGCCTCCCCAATTTCGATGGATGTCTTTTAACATATTCACCCACACAAAAATCTACACACAACAATATTCTGGCAATTTTCTAGCAACGATGGATTCCTATTTGTAAATGTGTTGAACTTGCCCAAAAAAGATCTAGCTAGCAAATGACATACATAGTTTGCAGGGAAAATATGAGAAAAGAGAAACAGGAGAGAAAGAATGGAAGAATTCTCATTAACCAAAAAAATGAATGATAATTTACGCATGATATACTCTGTATAACTCAACTAATATGTATTGGAGGAGAAGCCAATGCGCCATAGTGGTGGTCTAGATTGATCTAGACACACATTGACAGTTACGGGTGTAAACCGCCACCTAGTTAGTCTCTCAAGCAGTGATGGGAATAAACTGCCACCTAGTCTGAGTTAACTAATTTCTCGGTCTTTTGATAACTAACTAAAACAGAGTGAAGTGAGGAGATCAAGAAATCATGAGTAATGAGCTAGTCTGGCGATAATGCCAAGGACAATGTGCATTAGCTAGTGATGATCACGATGTGGCATCTAGACTCCACTCAACTAATCAAACTGAAGTGTGAACTAAAGAGAATATTCTCCTAGAGGAATATTCTTCCTAAACTATAGGAGATTGAATAATAATAAATAAACATAGGGAAAACCTTGAAAAAAATCATAGGTGTGTGTGAAGTATCTCCAACACCCTCTTGAACATAACTATGGTGAAAATAAAGAATGGGTCCCAGCAACGAGGCCATGTTAGGTACCCAAATACAAAAGATACACTGAAATAAACGAGGAAAGAGTAAAAACCTCATGGGAAACACCCCCACTCAAAGTAGAATGTATGTAAAAAATAATTGATAGTTGTTAGGCAACTGTGTCCTTCACTCCAAGACAACTGCACAAAGAATGGAACTTCTTCTCAATGAAGGTCTTGGTGAAGATGTCTGCATTTTGTTCTGTTGAAGGACAAAACTGCAGGTCGATGATCCTCTAGTGTACTAAGTCCTAGATGTAGTGCATGTGGATCTCAATGTGCTTCGTCTGCTGCCTCTAAAATGGATCTCTACAAAACTTCAGAGTACTCTTGTTATCGCATCAGATAACTATCGACCGATGAAATTGAATGCCAAACTCAGTGAGAAAATGTTGTAGCCACATACTATGTCACAAGGTTCGGGTTCGAGTTCGGGTTCGACAAGGATTAAGTTCGATTCGGGTTCGAACTTTCTGATAAAGTTCGAATAAGGTTCGGCTTTAGGTTCGAC
>JASDQU010352998.1:0-12130 GCA_032191745.1 Picea mariana
TTCTCTCCCCACATATTCTCCCATCTCTCTCTTTACCTCTCTCTCTCTCCCTTTCTCTCTTTATCTCCCCCCTCTTTCCTTGTTGATTTTTACGTATTAATAAGTTAATTAGATTAGTTTTATTTTACTTATAAACCATTAGAAAAATGACTGCATATATAGGATCACTGAAAGAATAATATTCACATCATACACATGATTTACCTTGGGAAAACTATCTAGGGGAAAAACCTAACAAACTTCCTCAATATAGATTCACCAACCAAGAACAATGCCTCTCTCCAAGAGAGAACTAACAAAGCAGAAGATCCTCCTCTATCCCTTAACTAGGGAAGAATAGTGCACCACTGAACCAAGATATATCCAAGAGATAGAACAAAACCCTCATCAACGTCACACCCAGCTACACTAGCTTCTTCCTCCAAGATTTGCGCGCTTCTTCTTAGCTGCAGAGCTAGTTGTTGAAGTTTGTTGGCAGCAGTGATATAATTACTATCGTTTGTAAGCTGCCTACACAGGGTCTCTAAATTTTCATTACTCGTCATGAGCATTCTCACTAATCGACACTTGTCACTTGTCGCTTTTTACATATCTTCTTTTCGATTTTTGTTTTCATGACTGTAAGCATGAAAACTCACAGCTGGAATCGACACTTTGTTTCGATTTTTTATTAAAGGAAAACTGTTCATATGGTCTATTATTGAATTGTCATATTTTTTCTATGAACATGATTGTTCTCCTTGTTTATAACTCCTTGGTTCTAAACGTGCCTTGGTTACATAAGTGAAAGACCTCCATTCATTAATATTTGATTGATATTAATGGAATTTTGATTCATAAAACTTTTAATTATTCAATTTTTATTTGATACATTTACCTTTGTAATCAAGATATGAATGTGCGTACTATGGTTTTCCAAGTGTTCTGATCCTCATACGTACCCAATGCCAAGGTGTCATATGAAGTACAATATGCCATTACTTTTTTGTATGGTCTCGGGCTTCACGATTTTGTTCCCACGCATGGTGATTAACACCTTTGCCTACCGTTTGAACTGTCATAGCATTGTTTTGTTGAGGCTCGGGGCTATGGCTCTATGGCTTTTTATCAAACCCTACCTGTAGATTCTGTGTCGATTCCCTTCTGTTCACCATGGCTCCAGTGGTAAGGATCGAGCCCAATGGCATCCAAACCTTGCTATCATATGATAACACCAGGGAGGATTTAGAAAGGAACGGTGGGCGTTTATTCATTGAAAAGTTTAAGGGTTTCAATCTAAGAGTTGGCCAAGAGTTCGCATTGACCTTCGATGGCTCCAGAGAAAAGATAGGTGACGTGCAGCTAGAGGTAACTGAAGAGTTTTTAAGCCAAGCCATGGGTTTACCATTTGTCGGGCAAAATGGTTTAAGAATGCAAAAGTTGAAGAGGTCCCCTGGAATTTGATGTTCACCTCACAGAAAATCACTAGTTGTGAGCGAGGTATGCCTGTCTCATCCTTAAAACCTAGGTGGCATGATCTACTTTCTATTGTGAAACAATTCATTACGTGTGAAGGAAGATTTGGGTTAGTTTTCCCGTATCATCTGCGATTGCTTATGAGTTTCATTGACTTCTCGTCGAATATGCCCTACTTCCTGCTTAGAAGTCTCTACAAGATGGGAAAATGGTTTAAGAAGCAGATGTCTGATTCAAGTTTATTCCATCATGGTTTAATTAAAATTATCCTTGTGCATCAGTTTCAATTACAAAATGATTGTTGGGATGCTTTTGTTTTACGAAATGGCTTTGGTAACAGTGAGTTGGGATAGGTTGATAAACCGGTTATTGTTGAAACCCTTGTGAACACTACTGCCTCTCCTCCACCGCTCCTACCTTGTGATCTTGCCCTTAATAATGAACCCTCGACCTACCCTGATGTTACTCAACTGGACAATCAACTGGGTTCGCACCCAAAGAGTTGCACTAAAACTATTAAAAAACACACAGGGAAGAAGCTAAAGGCCAACGTCGATGTTAATTACAAGAATAAAAGGGTTGGTCGTTTGATTTCATGATGTGCTAGAAATAAATTAAAACCCTGTGAAGACACAATCAACACAATTAATGTGAGCGAAGATTCAGATTCAGAAATTGAAAGGTTTTTGGCTGAAGAAGATCCCATGTCATACGGGCTCTATCCTGACACACCCTATGACTATGTAAACAACCTGCCTCCATGCCTAAAAGGTAACCAAGAATTCTCGGGCATTTGACTCTGTGATAAACCTACATTTCACGTGGATGCTTCTCCAACCCTTAATGCTGTTAGTGCCAATGCATAGTCTCTACAGTCACAGTGTGATGAATGTCGATCCTGGATCGACAGGTATTATATGGATGTGCCTTTGCTACAGTCCCGGCTTAAATATTTAAAAGACCAAGTGGATTTGTTTACAAACGAGAACAGTAGACTCCAATCCATAAATCAAGCAAAGGAGAAACGCCTAAAAACTACAGGATCTGTCATTTTTAAGAATGTAGAGGCAACAACAACAATCATAAACTCCAAGATTGCTTGATATGTTTTAATCCCATGATTTGAGGTATGATCTTTTTGGATTTTAGTATGATTTCGTCACTCTCAAGTTAGGATATATGATTTGATTGAATAGATTACCTTTCTTATAAAGATTAGTTTGTTTTGTTTGTTGAATAAAATATGATTGTAGTTGTAATTATAACTAGCTACAGAATCGTAAGATTCTGTAGCCAGTTAGAAAAATTTGAATTGCTTGATTTGACAATTGAAAACATATCTAAAATTTCCCAATTTTCATTTGTTTTTAAGAACCCATGATTTCCAAGGAGATATGAGGCACTGTTGAGATCCTTTAGCCATATCAACTTTTTGTTTTTAGTAAATAGATTAAGTTGTTTGTATTTTGATATCAAGTAAAATCAGGGAGGTTGCATACCCCATATTTTTGGAACAGATTTGATATTATCAATAGGAAACATTTTGTTCCTGGAACCTATATAAACATGTTATTTTGTAAACATGGCATCATATCTACCTGGGGCAAGACTATGATTTTTTTATTTATAGACTTGAATGAAATATAATACTCGTCACAGCTTTAGCTTCTCCGTATTGTGTTTTTATTCAAGTCATGTTTATTTCAATTTGTAAATATATTATGATTGCTTTCACTGTCATGGTTTACTACAAGTTGATAGAATAGAAGTTTATATGTTATCCATGTTTCATGTTCCAGATTTAACACACAGTAATCATTCGTTCAATTTGAATTAAGAGGTTTATCTCTGATTTCGATCAAACATTTATACACAAGTTCTCATAGAAAAGTTTATCTTAATGTGGTTGCTTGTAAAATTATGAGATTATTGTGACTGCATCTGTTATGTGTCTTATAATTCAAAGCTCCATCATTTTTGCTTCACATTATTGGAGGCAATTTCAGGATGTGTTGTAGGTTTACCTCGTCAGATAAGGTGATTGGACGCTACATAAAGAACAAGATATTGGATGCGGTAACAGGTAAGTCTGTTAGTTTGATTTCATCAGTTTAATGAATAGAGAAGTTTCTTGTAAAAAAAACTATCTGTTATTTCTGTTTTCAATTAGACAGTTTGATATTCCATTTCTCGAGTATAAACATTATAAGAAAATAAATCAAAAAAATATTAGATAATAGTTTTACTGTTGTTTAAAAAATCAATTTACATTCGATTTTCATGGATTTAGATTAAAATTCGTATTTTGTATATATTATATATATCTTAGAATTAGAATTATTTGTATGTATGGTACATATGATAAGTAGAGTTATTTTATAAATATTAGTTAGTTAAACTGTAAATATATATTAGATCTATAGATAGTTTTCAGTGATTGTTATTCATCAAGTTATTGCATTTTCTTTAGTTTTGTTTTTCGCTTTATTTGGGACTTAGATCGTCCAATGTAGCCGCTAAACCCGTTGGAGTGGATTAATCCAAACGGCTTGGGTTAATTAGACAACCCCAGACTGGATTCACTCCTCCAGTTGACGAGCGGTCAATTTCGCCCATCAACAAATGGTGCTAGAAGGAGGGTCTGAAAACTATTAATGGCACGAGGAGGTCGTAAGACTCCTCCCCCACCTACCCTCGCACCTATATTAAATAGAAGTCATTCATATGACAACATTTTCCCTCAAACAACAACCACATCAAACGACGATCTACGGATCACAGTTGAACCAGTAACTCCAAATCCTACGGGTGGTGACATACAAGAGATTGTTCGACAATCTCTCATAAGAACAAACAGTGCCTTAGCCCATATAAGACAACCAAACTGACCTTTGAATCAACAATTAGACTTCTCCAATATCAGAGAACAACTTGGAGGTACTGAACTTACCTTAAACCCTACAGATCCAATCCTCACTCCTGTAGCAGGAGGATCTGGTATTCCACCATCACCACCTCCTTCATCTTCTTCTTCCTTTGGAGAAGAATCCTCAGAAGAAGGCAGTTCTTCATCATAGACTTCGACACCACCCACTCTTATGGCCAATGCAAACAATCCTGCTAGACCTTGGCTCGACCAAGATACAATGTCCATACCTGGGCCTCAACATCCTTTGCCCAAACACCCGAAGAAATGGCTCCCTAAATTTGACCCGGACTCCAAACAGATCGCTGAAGATCACATCAAAAAGTCTATGTTAGCCATTAGATTCCGTAGTGTTGAGCACGAAGACGTAGTCTGTAGATTGTTTCCCTACACTTTGAAGGAAATGCCTCTACCTGGTACTTTGCCCAACAGCCCCACACCATCGTGTCATGGGAGAAATTTGAATCCTGTTTCCTTGAGAAGTTCGGAGATGGAAAGTCTCCTGAAGTTCTAGTTATGGAGCTTTCTAGTCTGAAAATGAACCCCAAAGAAAAGATCAAAGACTTTAATCAAAGGTTCTTGACACTAAAGAACCGAATCCCCTCAGATTCGATGCCTGCCGAGAATCTTATAATCACATACTACATGAAAGCCTTACATCAAAACATAGCCATTTGGGTAAAGATATCCAAGAAATCCACGTTGTTAGAATCCTTTGAAGAGGCCAGTCAGATCAAGAAAGACATTCTCAGTTTAAAAGACACTACTAGCAACGAGATAGAGACTAGTTCATCTTCCAAAAAGAAAATTGAAATCCTTCCTAGACCTTCCCAAAACAAAGCTCAACCTGAGAGTTCAGATTTAGAAAACTTACAGAAAGTCATTCAAAAATTGTCCAACCAAGTTATAGATTTGAAAAGGTCGGCTGAAGAAGCTTCTTCGACCAAAGGGCCTTACAAACCCCCTTTTAGGAAGCCTTTTCCCACCAACTGACCTAATTCAAATACTGATGGCCTAAATCTAGAAAGCCTGCAATTTTCTATTCAAATGATCCTAGAAGCACACGATAACTTGATTCCTCCTGAGATTCCTGAAGAAGTAGCTGAACAAGAGACTCTAAAAGAAGATGAATCCTCTCCGAATATTTTCGGACATTTTTCGAATAGCATTTTTCAATCTAATTTCGAAACAGTGCATCCTTACAATACTAGGAGCAAGACAAGAAATAAGCCTTTTTCCGAAATTACGACGACTTTGCCTCAAAAACAGTCTAAATCAACTGAGACTAAATAGAATTTAGTAAACCCAAGTTTGGATTATGATTTGGTTGAGAATCTAAAAAATATTAGGGCTAACATTTCTATTTACAAATTATTAAAATTCCCTTTCCTTCTACAAAAAATGTTGCAGAATATTGTAGAGAACAATCCAAACAGTAACAAAGGTGTTCAAAACAGCCCCAAAATTCCTCAAAAGGCCTCCTCCAAAACTACATTCGAGCCTCATGAAAAAAGAGACCTTCCTGTAAATAATGTAACAAATGTAGATAAACCAGTTTTAGAGGCTTTGAGTAAAAAGCAACAAACTTCCACTGTTAATACTCGCATAAATGTTCCTCCATTTTTGTTAAATTTTGAAATTTTCAATAGGAACGTACATAACTGTATGGTAGATTCAGGTGCATCATCTAACGTAATGCCTTGGTCTGTCTGTCAAAATATTAATGCCGAAGTTCAACCATCCAGCTTGAAAATTATCATACTTGATCGAACTAGTGTAAAAGTGATAGGCGAATTAAGAAATGTGCTTATAAGATTGTCATCTAATCCTAAGGATCATCAAGTGATTGATATTATTGTTGTAGATATCCCAGAAGTTTATGGTTTTTTTTTAAGTAGAGACTGGTTAGAACAATTACATGGCTATTTTGCAATGGATTGGTCTCACTTGTGACTCCCCGAGAATGGA
The DNA here is from genome assembly GCA_032191745.1 of Picea mariana. NCBI lineage: Eukaryota > Viridiplantae > Streptophyta > Pinopsida > Pinales > Pinaceae > Picea > Picea mariana. The sequence continues at coordinate 6,350 of JASDQU010352998.1, forward strand.
AAGCCCAACATAATCAAGGTAAATCATGAACGTTATCTGAAGTTCACGGTGACTGATTTAAATGATCCCAATGAACCATTCACTCCTTCTGCCGATTCGCCCGAAATACAGGGGATGGATACTTTTTTTGGTAATTTCATGGCCGAAGCTTCTACCATCACTAACCGGGAACAAAAATCTGAAATTTTGACATATACGCAGCCAACAACTTCCTCTCGGTGGTCACATGCAACCGACAACAATCAAATATGGTCTCTTTACTTTGATGGGTCAAAATCTAAGGAAGGAGCTAGTGCAGGTTGCGTGCTCATCGATCCAGCAGGTAATAAGACTCTAATTGCTTTCCAGTTAGAATTCAAATGTACAAACAACACAGTCGAATATGAGGCACTCTTGCAAGGCCTCAAAAAAGCATTAGATCTAAACATTCAAAATTTGACTGTCTTTGGTGATTCAGAAATCGTGGTTAGACAGGTAAAAAATTCTATCCACTGTTTATCCCCGCACCTTAAAATCTATAAAATTGAGGTATGGAATTTGATGAACAAGTTTTCTGCATTTAACATAAATTCTATTCCTAGATTGAATAATTCAGAAGATGATTTGTTAGCTAACGCAACTTCAAAAAAATTTCCTGTAGAAGGCTTATCTCCGAATGCATTTTCCGTCGAATTGTTGTTCAGACCGTCTGTCCCAAACAACATCACGAATTGGAGAGTCTTCGATGACGATCAACAGATTATAAATTTGCTGCATATGTGTTGGCAGCCAATTCACATTTTTCTATTGTCTTATAATCTATCTACACCAATGTTTTGCAAACATCAATTTTTCGTCACAATTTTCAAATAGACGACATTTTTATTTTTCTACGACATTTACATATTCACCTTCGTTTTGTTTTCACGACTGTAAGCGTGAAAACTTAGTCTTTCGAAGTCGCTTTAAATTCACTATCTGAATCGTCATTATCTTTTTGTCGATGTGCCTTTTGCGCTTACCTTTTATTTATCATTATACAGCTGGCAAGATCCTTTGAGCGATACTCATATTTCATATATCGATGGTGTGACTTGGTTTCATTAAGTGTGTAATGCATTGGTATTTGGATTGGATTTTTATTTGACCTACTGACCTTTGGTTTCATAATATACATGGGTATTATGTTTAAATCTTTCATACATATCTTTTTAATATAATACCTATGTTAAGGTTTTCATAACTACTGGTTGGTTAATTATATGATTACCCGTTGGTACATTGGTTAAACACTTGATATGAGCGGTTACAATATATGGCGCATGGTTGATATTTGATTTTGGTTTCAATTTGAATGATTTATGGTTTAAAACTTTGGCATAACGTTGTTTTTACGCGTTGATCTATACACTCACCATTGTTTTCATTGGTCGGTCAATTGATATGACTGTTGAACTATGTTATAATGGGTTGAACTACTATGCAATTTGGCGGTTGTACTTTGACAATTACTATTATGCATGGTAGGGATAAGCTCCACCACCTTCGCACGATGGAATTTATGTCTATCCCCTATCCTTGTTCACTTCTGTTAGCTCGGGTAGCTCTTCTCCTGTGTGTGTTTTGATCCAAACCCTTGGCTTACCATGTGCTCGGCTCCATGGCACCAGTCGTGCGAATCGAGCCAAATGACAACCAGGCCTTGTTAATGTTTGACAATGCCCGCAAAGACTTGGAGGAGATCGGATGGCTCACCTTTATACATCGATTTGAGGGTTTTAACCTCTTTGTTGCAAGACAATTTGTCTTGACTTTCAATGGTTGTAGAGCCAAGGTGAGAGATACCCAGTTGGAAATTGACGAAAAATTTATCAGCTGCACTACAGGGTTACCTGCCACAGGTCAGCGTTGGTTCAAAAGTTGTAAGGTCGAGGAGGTGCCATGGACACTGTTGTTCCTCTCACGTAAAGTCACCTCTTGTGACAGAGGTATGCCCATCTCTACACTTAAACCACGATGGCATGACACTTTGATGGTAGTCAAGAAGTTCGTGACCTGTGAAGGTTGATATAGACTCATTTTTCTTTACCACCTGCATTTGTTAATGATTTTTATGGGATACTCATTGAGTATGCCCTTTTACTTTCATCGTAGCTTATATAAAATGTCGAAAAGGTTTAAACGGAAGGAGGCTGAGAGTAGCCTGTTCCACCATGGGCTTATTAAGCTTATCGTTGTATATCATTTGAGTTTGCATGGTGATAACTGGAGAGCCTTCGTCGCTCGTAACGGTTTTGAGGATATAGACCCTGTCCCGGTTGACAAGCCTGTGGTAATTGAAACCAAGGTCGAGCCATCTGTGCCCTTCCATATCCTATTATCCTCTCCTAAGCCTATGGCTGACCCTAAGGTTGACTTACCCAACGCTGTACCTGAGAAATCTGAGACTATTAAGAAGCCTGCGAGCAAAAAGCCCAAAGCAAACCCTACTGCTAATTCCAAAGGAAAAAGGAATGCCCGTCTCATTTCAAGAATGGAGAGAAACAAACCGAAACCCCCTGCCGATTCAAACCCTATCGTCCTAAGTGAGGATTCTGATTCTGATGTTGAACGTTTTCTAGTCAGCGAGTACCCTTACTTGCAAGGTTTATGTCCCGAGCCACCTTACGATTTCGTGTCGAATCTTCCCCCCTGCCTAAGGAATGATCCCAATTCCCAGGGATTAAAATGCCTAATGAAACCCTCAGCCACATGTCCAAACCATCGCCTACTCTTTCAAACCCCACACAGTCTTCCTGTGACCAATGCGATTTATGGTTGGAATGATACTACATTGATGTTCCCATACTCCAATTGAAAATTCAATCACTGGAAAGTCGAATTGAGGTATTGACTAGCCAGCGAGATCAACTCCAAGCAATTGATAAGAAAAAGAAGACAATAGGCTCGATCCTTTTCAAAAACGTTGAATCGGCTACGACAGTGATCAACTCCAAATTAGCATGATCAAGTCGTCTCATCGCTGTACAGGTATGATTTTGGTATCATTTTATTTTGTGAATCACCATGAGTAATATCGTGATTGAAATTCGGTGTTCTAATAGCTCGGTTATACTTCGAATAGCTCTGTTTATATTTCATAATGTGTTCATCCTGTATATTGTGTTGCTTTGCTAAAAATAAATCGAATTTCGTTTGGATATAAGATTTGATCATCCCTAGTTTAGAATCCGTTAGATTTTCATTTCGTTTTGATTGGTTTTCGTCTGGATCTGATTTGTTGGTATACTTGATTGAGTTGACAAAATTGATAGTTTGTTTTCGACTGGATTGGTTTGTATTTGATTTGAAAAGGAAGTTTTTCATGCTGAGTTTAGAACACGATTATGCCTGGATTCGATCTCGTTATGATTCATGTGCTGTGATTGGCAAACGATTTCAATAAATTTGGTTGTTACGATGTTGTGTCATATAATGTTCTATATTTGATCGTTTCTAAATTGAGAAAAATGACTCTGTTTTTTTTTTATGGAAACAATACGCTCAAATAATATTCACGCCCAAATCTTGGAATGATTTTGAGTCTATGTGAAAACCTTAGATGTTCGATTCACTCTTATTCTGATTTGGCAAGTTTGTTCTATGAGTTGAGTTTGGATTATAATTGATGCTCTGTTTGATTTTTAATTTGTGAAACGAATTGGTCAAATCTGGTTATAATTCGTTTGATTGGAATGATTGTGATCAAAGTCAATCAATCGTGTTTACCCACTGTGCAATTACAAACGATTGGATATCTATTATGGACTATGTTATTAATTGTTTGATCCTGTTACGATTTTGTTTGAATTGATTTTCGCGTCAGTTCGAATTGATCTATTCGTGGCATGAATTGTTTGCTGTGTCAACACAATTATAATGATTTGAAAAAGATCTTGTCGAATTCATATTTCTTGTTGACAAGGTAGCATAACCGTTGCTTTCCATTGGTTTTGATTATAATCGTTCAATTGATATCAAAACGATTTCACAGCTGTTGGATTCGATTGGTTATGAAACGATTGCATTACTGTGCCATATAATTTGTCACCCGACTCTATGGTAACAAACAAAACAGAGTATGCCTATCTCTGTAGTCATTTAATTGATTTGGATCCTGTTTGATTTCGAATGGTATAACAAACTCAAATTAAATGAATCACTTTCAAATGGTTATTGGATGCCAATTAAGTGGAATTCTTTAAAATATTTACAATTAATTTCAATGTTGATTCTGTGTCTTATTTAGACTAGCTATAGAATCAGAGGATTTTGTAGCTAGTCTATAGAATTAGATTTTTATTGTTTTATTAATAAAATATCTCTCTAACTTGTCTATTTCCGACCTATTTCAGGTAAATTCGAATTGCATGGGACATGTTGGACAGTTCAAGAGATATTTGGGTGTTTTAGTTTTATTTTAATTTCCTAGTTTAGTTGAACTTGGGATATCTTCCCAGATTTTATGTAAACAGTTTGATAACTTCCACAGGGAGGTTTTACCCTGTGGAAAACTTATAAATACTTATTATTTTTGTAATAAGGATCATCCTCACTTGTGGGAGAACCAGGCTATGCATTTTTAATACAAACTGAGACAGAAGTTGATGTTCTGCTACAGCTTTTGCTTTTCATAATATCAATCTTTTGTTTCATGTTTATGTTTATCAATTTGTATTTGATTAGTGACTACTTTAACTATCACAGTCTTTTGCAGAATGATATGATTGAATTAATGTAATGCGTGCCTGATTTCTTTCACTAATTTAAAGAATGCAACAATTACTTAGTTCAGTTAATGAATGATAGATTTCTCTTCTTCATCAATTGAACTATCATGTATAAGTCTTTACATACAGGTTTATCTAATTGTAGAGATTTATAAATTATAAGATTGTTGTTATTTTTTATGTCTTGTTTGTCCTGTGATCAAACTTAAAGAGCGTTGCAGTTGTCGTTTATGAGAAGCTTCTAGATGATTCTGAGCGGGTTTCCTCCCTCTGATTTGCTAAAACAGTCATCACACACAGGACAAATCTAGAGCGTTTCCAGGTCAGTTTATTGTTTATTTGTTTAGTATATTTATTAGTAGTTTAGTTAGATATATGTGTAGTTAGAATTAGTATGTTAGTTGTTTAGTTTTAGTTTGTTTTGTTTTATTTCTTACTCATAAAATTACAAAATCAACAAAAATATATCTCTGTAATGTCCCCACTTTGCGACATCATCACAGGGCAGAGATTTATGATGACAAGGGTAGCCAGATGGGTGCTAGAGTGAGTATAGGGGTATTTGAGAGGAATTGTGGGGTCCAGCTTGCATTGATGATCATATTCCATCATTATGATCCATTCCGCACAGGTTGGCCTTGGTTTCGTTGCATTCTGACGATTTCCATGATTTTGACTATTTTGAGCTATAAGTCAATGGAATTCACTGAAGAGGTCATTTTGGGCACATTACTTGGAGGAACCTCTCAGTGTAATAGCTCATTGGAATCAGGAGGAGTAACACTACAGGATGGGATGGCTAGAAGTGACTTTCAGTGGCTAGGGAAGCCACAAGGAGAGATAAGAAGATTTTCAGAGGTAAAAAGGTTAATTAATTAATTAAAGTGATTTAATTAATTAATTAAATATTAATAAAATGAAAGTCACTTTGGAGGGACAAGGTGAGCCAAAAGTATAAAGGAAAGGCAAGGGCCTCTTCTCATTCATTCAGGTATGATCTTATTTTGATTTCTGGCTTCTAGCTAGTGAGCCC
>JASDQU010353000.1:0-11344 GCA_032191745.1 Picea mariana
AATATCCCTCAATAGTTACTGTACTCGCTATAACCCCCATCTGGCTACTTTGGTCATCATAACACTATGTAATGTGATGATGTTCCAAAGTGGGGACATTACAAGACGTTATCTCTTTTGTTATACTTCTTCCTTAGTCATACCTTGGTGGTTGTCTTAGTTTCTTAGGACAGTTGGGGAACCCTTTAGGAAAAGGGGTACATATTGGGACTTGTTTTGGATTGGTCATCACCATACCTACCACTTTGTGTTTTCATATCCCTCTTCCATATCCCTCCCCTTCAAGTTGATTGGATTATTCGACCTAAGAAGGGATCGTTCCTCACTCTATGAGAGGAAGGGGCTGAAGGCCCAGGGGGTTGCTAGCAAAATCCTGCCATGGTTACTTGCTGAGAGGCTCCCCCACAATCCTCAGCACTTGTGGATGCATCAMTAGGGTGCTACATATTCCCTGGGGTGTTTGAAGCAAGTTAAGCACATGTTTTTCAACACGAGGGGAACAAAGGAAAAATAAATAAAAAATCAAAAGAAAGAAATGAAAAGAGTAATAAAGGCCATCCCTCATGGGAATATCGCCAGAGCATTACATATTCTTTGGGTTATCTCTCATGTGATGATGTGGTAAAAGGAAATTAAGGTCTTGAAGACTCGTAGATAACAAGAACAAGTGGTTGCAATTCACCTCCATCATAGGCACCCATGAGCGAGATACTACAAACCCTTCTATGTCGAACTTCTAACATCTTGAAGCTAACCCATGATCGCCCCTTACTCACTTCTTAACCTTGAAAATCCATTTCCTGGGAACCAACTTCTCTACCTTGGGGTAACTTAGCCTATTGGACCCCTTGTTGACCCTCCCATAGTTTGAGTTTGGAAGAGGTACAATATTTTTAATATAGAGGAATGTGATGTACATGTCTTAATGGCTCCTATATTACATTGGTCTTATCTTGCTAACGTTTTAGGCTTGTTTTCTTGTGGATATACATGTTTTTCCTTGTTTTTCATACCCTTGCCATCTGTCATTACATTTTATAGTCTTGGAGCCATTATACAGGTGCCAGATCATCATTTATTGCTGCCGAGGCATTACTAGGGTTTGCTAACCCTAGGGTTAGCATTTGTTACTTCATCCTAGCCGTTTTTAATTTTATCATTGAGTTAAAGGAGGAAAATCTACTAAGGCCTAGGGTTACCTACACCTTAGTAGTCATTTTCCTCTAGGGTTTGATGGTTGAAGCCTTGGCTTACCATCACTTCATCCATCAACTCCTCTTGTCTTTGGCTCTCCCAATATCATCTTTCTCCTTCAATTTTTGCAGCTACTTATTGACTCCATTTTCCCTAAGAAAGCACTAGTCTAATACCTCTCTCTTGAGTGTTTTGATCACAACCCTCAAACATCTAAATCTTTGAACAAATTACTAACACCTTCTAACCCTAGATTAGATTGACCTACTAACATTATTGATGCTTCTACTCAAGTAAGATACAACCATATTTTGCAACATTTAAATCTTCTCAAAGCAATTGAAAAGATTGACTAAATCATTCCCTTTCTTGCTTCTGATGAATGTTAGTGTTATGACATTGATGCTTGATTATTCCTGCTCATTTTGAAGCCTTTGTAAGGCATTTATTGTGAAGTGTCGTCTTGTAATTATTTCTGCTACACATCTTTGTTTTCTTCATGAATATATTAGTCAATTGCTTTTATTGAGAAAGTCTTTGGTTACATGAAGTGCTAACCAGCAAGTTCCCTTACAAATATAGTTTTTTGTTGCTTTGTTCTAGGCAGGTACACTTCTGGTTTATTATCTCTCTATTGGTTGTTTAATTGAACTTTCTGGTTGGTGGTGACTTGTGAGAGGGAAATTTTTGCTTAGCCTTAGCCCTTTTCCTTCTCAAAACCCGAGGTCACCGTGGACGTCTCCCCTGGGCCTACCACCCTAAATAGAAGGAGACATCCCTTTGAGGTGATAGTGACAGGATAGTCTCCTGTTACGCTGATTTGTCTTCATTTACTTTTCCCTTCTTTCAAAGTACAAATTGCGCGATAACATTTTGGCGTCATTGCCGGGGAAAACTGAGTCAATTCTCCTCAAAGGCGACACTTTTTCAGTAAGCCTTTCCTCAAGAATCTTTATCTTACAAGCTTACTTGGCGACTCCACTAAGGATGATTCCCTTATTTCTTTGATAATTTCAAGAAAATTATCTGGCGACTCCACTAATGATGAATCCAACCATGGATTTTGAATGGGACCCGAGAAACTTCAATCCTTTAGACATGAGTAAAATCCTGGGATACCCTCAACAAATGTCCCCGAAGTACGAAAAATGGCTCCCTAGATTCACTGGTAGTGGTGGGGAAAGAGTCAACTATCACATGGGTGTTTTTTGGGATTTTCTTTCGACTCCATCCTATAAGAGATGATGTTGAAGATTTGGCTATGAAAATCTTCTTTGCCACTCTTCATGGCAATGCTAGGAAGTGGTATGACAACCTCCCTGATGCTAGCATCACAACTATGGAACAATTGGAAGAAACCTTTCTCAAAAGATGGGGTATTCAGTTGGAAGACATCCCGGTACTGCATACTATATCAAATTCCTGAAAGCCATCATCCTGAGGATGAGTACATTATTCATCTCTATACCAATGCACTTTCAGTACATCTGGGGTTTTCTCTCAGTAAAAAGGGCCCAAGAATGCTCAATGAAGCTCACAACATGGATACAAGAATCGAGAAAAATATCCCCTTGTTCGAGGTTAGACACCTCTTTACCTCAGGCACTCATAGTGTGGAAAGTTTAGTTTCCTTTGAGACCTTTACATTTGATTTCCAAAAAGAAGTGAAACAAACCATTGACCAACAAAAGGGTAAGGGGAAGAATCTTGATGATGTTTTCCAATCCCACAAGGAAGAGCAAAGGACTACTGAAGAAACAGTTGAGGATATGGAGCCTAAACAAAATGATGAAGTATTGTTGTTAATTCCTCCCTTTGATGAAGCCATCCACGAGCCATTTTCCCCTACACAAGAAGAAGAGAATGAGGTTAGTCACTTCCCTTTTCAGGATCTTGACAATGCCTTGTTTTATGATTCAGAGAGGGAAGAAGAAATGGAATCCTCAAACAAAGTAGATCTCCCTTGTTGTACATTTGAAGATGTGAGAACAACTCATGAGGATGAGACAATGAAGCATGTTGAAGACACCCAAGTCCTCGAAGCTCCTGCACAAGAAGAAGTAAACACAGTGAGTTACCTTTCCAAAATTTTGATGATTCTTTACTTTATGACTTGGGAAGTGAAGAGGAGATGGATGAGCCCTTGAATGTTTTGAATCCTTCACGTCATGATACAGATAGTAACTTAGTTAATATTGATGAGTTCTTATGCGTTGGAAGGCGTAATTGGGATATAATCGGTTCTGATATAGAACCCATTTACGACATTGAGAATTATTTCTAAGTGTCGTTTTTACAGTTATCACTGTTGTCGTCCTTATACACACTTGCAAACATGAGCCAAGTCCTTCTCACTTAGTGTGTCCTCGGAGGCACAATGCCTAGGTTCAAAGCCTACATTGTCACTTTGACTTGAACCTCTTCCGTCTAGGCTAACTCCTAGGGAAGCCAAGGGGGGTAGACCCTAGTTAGTAGATGAGATTTACGATTAAGTGTTTTAGGAGTTGATTTTAATTAGTTAAAAGGTTAAGGGGAATCTAGTCTATGATGTCAATCAACAAATGCAAGATGCAACTATCTAAGTATGAGAGTCAGAATTTTTCCTATGGCAACTAAGACTAGTGCCTAAGATTGGGCAATGGGGTCAACTATGTCAGGGGGATGTTCGTTACAAGATACATTACAAATTATTACAATAAGATAGATACAACTAGACACAAATAATATATCAGATATACAGATTAAGACTAGATACAAGATATACAATATACTAACAAGTTTACTCGCATGTGTAGGAATTAAAGATACATAAGATAAAGCAATCATCAACACATGAAGCCAAGCATGCTCACAACAGATAGAGTTCCGTTGGACTTCTTTTCAATGGCCAAGAGACGTAAATCACTCAAGACCCAATCAAGAGAATGCCTCCAGGTGGATGCACATTTCTTGAAGGATCACACCACGAGATAAAGGAACAAAATAGATGAAAGCTTGCAAATGTAAAGTAAGTTCCAGATGACAAAGATATAACCACTTAAATATTTATTTTACAATAGATAAATCAACTTGCATATGAATGTAGATTGAAAGACAGTGAGACCAGTGAGCTTGCAAGTGTGTAACTGTATTGTTGATGTTATAGATTGAAAAATGAATTAAGTGGTTAAGTGTGAGATTAATTTTAGCCCTATCTAGGTGTCAACCCAAAACTCTCCTCCCCCTATTACCAAGTGGTTGCTGGATGCTCAAGAAGTGAGGAAACGAGGACTACCCTAGCTTCACAGGTCAACCCTAAGGTCGAGTACTTCGGAAAACTTTCTGTGTCTTTCCTCAAAACCCCAGTTTTTAAGTGGCGAAGATGGTGAGTTATGGTGTCCTATTAAGTCTAATTGATAAATTTTAGACCTATGAGCTAAAAATTGCGAAGTGTGATTGAGTGCTTGTAGCTTTCTCAACAAAGGATTGTCAGAATGTTGAAACTGAAAGATAAGCAGGCTGATGCCTTTAAACAATGAATTGCAAGTTAAAACTTAGTTTCCGAAAAAGGCCTTGGTTACCCAAACTAGAGTTAACGATTGAGTTCTTAGTTCATTAGATTGCATATATGAAGTGTAATAATTGAAAGTAACTTGTGGCATTGTAACAAATGATTACTTTTTGCCTTCATAAAACCAGTGTTAGCATGCGCATGTGTAAGATAAAGATTATATACTGAAACTTGCATGCAACGGAAAATAGAGATCTAATCTAAGCTACCATGGGCTCTAAACTAGCATGTGTTAAGTGTGATATCTACTCTAGATTATTTTAAGTTAAGCATGCATGTAGAAATCACAACTAATCTAGCTAAGCATGCAAGGAAAGACATAAGAGAAAACAAGCCTACACTTGCGAAGTAAAGACTGAAGGGAAGGAAAACAAGCCACTTGGGTACAACTCCTTTGGGCTTGCGTTTACAACATTTTAGAGAGGAAAGAAAGATGAGAAAATGTTACCACTTCAAGGAGTTGTTCTGAGGGTGTGTTGTGTATGAAAATTAGGCAGCATGTCCTCTTGTCCTAGTAAGAACCTGCAAAAATTAGCAAGCTATTGTTTGCTGATTTGAGTTGCAACACACTCAAAATGTTAATGAAATTTTTGTTTTTAAGCAGAAATTTATTACATATGTAAACCAGAAAATTATATGATTTTAGGTTACCTATCTAAATATATTAGCTACTAAAATTAAGAATGAGAGAAGATGAATAATATCAGAAATAATCTGGAGTGTAAGTGAGAAGTAAGGGCAAATCCGTGCTTGGACTTGTTCTAATATCCTCTCCTTGAAGTGTCCTGCAAAGCTTAAACAAAATGTGAGACAAAAATAGATAATGATGGTATATATTAATAATCAAAACTAATTTCAATCATTAGTACATGCAGATCAAATAAGCTAGCAATTATACAATCACTCAACTTAGTTAAGTAAACTAATTTACCCAACAATCTACCTATGATCACACAAATATTTAAAAAAACAAATGATTTCGCCTCATACGCATATAAAGAGCCCAGACAAGTCTTGAGATCCTTGAATCCTCCAAATCATTTCCTTTTATTATCCAAATGGAAGAAGTTGTAGCAACTAATTGCTACAAGTTCTTCAAGAGCCACACCAATGAAAAAACGTGAAAATAACAATGAGAGAGGAAGAGAATAAGATGGTGAGAAAATAGTAGCATAACAATGAAATAATGAAAGGTGAAGAATGAGGGAGTGAGAGGTCTCTTAAATAGCTTGAGAAGATAAGGAGACTCCTCTTGGATATTCAACACTTGTTAAAAATCCAAGGGAAGATACAACTCAAAGAGGAAAGCAACCAATGAGAGAAGAGGCTTTTAGGGTGAGGGGAAATGGAAAAATGATGAAGTGATGAGGAGAAAGCAAGGAAAGGAGGGGGCGAACTGGGCAAGAGGAGACCCACACATGCCTTAAAGGAGAAGTTTCATGCTTTGAAATGTGATGTTTCCTTCTCCACATGAGACATTCCAAAAAGGACCAATAATAAAGCATGAGTTAAGAAGGAAATGTCATGAGGATGAGGGAGGAGTGTGGTTGGATGTGGATGGCACACTCCCAAAAGGTACGTAATAGGTGGGGGAAAGGATTACATGGAGGATAAGGGACCCACACTGTGAAATAAGGGAGTTTCCAAATAGTATGTGAGTTAGTGCGTGAGGGGGCAGCGTGAGGTTGAGTTTACGTGAGGAAAGGGGGACGTAAGGTGAGTGTGGGAGGAGTGTGGTAGCCACACTCCAAAGGATGATGTGGATAGAGGAAGGGAACACCTCATAAGGAGGGGCCCTCAACCAATATTCAAAACAATTTATTAAATAGAGTGTGGAGTGGGGACGTATTACCCAAATGGGTTACGTAGGTTTTAAGTTGAAAATTAACTAAAAGGTGGGTAAGGGGTAGGTAAAGGGTTAGGAAAGGTGTGAGTAGTTTAGGTGGGGCCCTCTCAACATTATTTTCACCTTTACTTCATTTATTTTGGTCCACTATTACAAAAATTTACATTTTCCCATGTTCTGGGTTTGGCAATTAAAACCGCCATTTTCCAAAAAACTCCTAAAGTGGACAAACAACCTAGCAAAGGTTGTCCGAATGAGTTGAAACCTAGTCCACGAGTGTAGGGGGTCTCATTATATTTATTTTGAATACAAATACCCCTATCAAAAATCCCAGGACCTAAGTTTTACATTAAATACCCTAAATTAATTAATTAATTAATTCCCAACTTTAGAAAAACCTAGCTATACTTGACGAAATTCCGCGAAATTTCACGTGTTGTCTTACATGGTCATTTACAACATTCCTAAACACTAGCTACCTAGGAATGAATTCATTAGAATGCCTTTGACCACTTTGGAGGATTTATTGGGTGGGAGTGAAAAACTCAAGGGAGATTAACCGGGTTGGTTAGGCCACATTAACCTCCTAAGGATAAAAAAAACTCAATGAAAGGAACTCTCCTAATGAAGAAACCCTAAGGCAAATGACCTAACATGATCCATGTAGACCTATTACATTATAAACCCGCGTAGGGGTGCGGTAATCCCACTTACAAAACTGTGTGCTGGAGCAAAAAAAATGCCATGTAGAACCAATTAGTCTTCGACATGTTTGCATCTGTTGATGCATATCTTCAATGTATATGGAATTGACCCCCTAGTTGAAGAGGCGGTCAACAATCACAACAGGTTACTCTTGATTTTGACCAGTGGCAACAAGGAGATGATATAATTACCAACACTTTCCAAACACCCAGGATTGACCTAGTCTCATATTCTCCTGATGATTTTCGGTCATACCTTGAGGATTTTGATGAGTATTCCTCTGAGCACTTGGATTTATTCCGTGCAGAAGATTATCGACCACTACAGTGCTCAGATATTGATGGGAGTAAGGACATCGTTTTCCCGAAGAAGGATTGTTGTGACAACTTTCTCCAGCCACCTCCGATTACTTTACCTCGTTGTGTCATTAAAGGTGTCGTTGGTAAGTATGTCTTTTGTATTAAGTTTCCTCTGAGGCAAACCCTAGAGTTCAAGGGTAGGTTGAATACCTTGAGAAAAAATCTGTTAGCTCAGCCGTTCGACCTTCCCTTAAGAGTTTTTCAGTCATATTCTAGGTCCTTGTCAATCCTTTCCCAGGCTTCATATTGTGAGGACGTCCAAGGTAGCCAGCTTTCAGACCTTTTGAGTCATTCCTCTGAACCTTTGACTTTTGACGATCCCTTCCTGAAGTGGATTGAGCAATTTCCTCAGAGAATGACTTGGCATGATTTTATACCTCCCACCTGCCTCCATGAGTTAGACTTTATGATTTACGATGATACAATACATTCACTAACCCAAGTTATTTTTGTGCTTAACTTATCACTGTTTTGGTTTATGATGAAGCACAAAGGCATGTATTGTGAGACATTGCTAGGATGGTTTCACTGGTCATTTGACTATACCTAGCATTCAGCCAACAGGTAAGTAGAGGTAAGTAGGTAGGCATTTGCATTCATTCTATATACCATTTGCATTTCATGCTAAGAATAGTTTATTTCACATTCATACATATGCTTGTTTTCGTTTTTGTAGTATATATATATGAGCCAGGGGTGATATCACCACCCCAAATGATTACTAATAATCTTATGTTGAGATCAAGCAGGTCACAGGTTATGCCAGAGATGTTGAGGTTCTCATGCGTTCTACAATGAGCACATGTCCCCGAGTTGGAGCCAGATGTTATCCCCTATCTTAGGGACAACTAAGGAGATAATATCTCGAGGCCCACAGGTCCTAGACATGGAGTACCGAGAGCCAGATCGACTTGAGAATGGCCCTGGAGGGCCCATCTTTTCATTCTTCAGTGCCTCCACTTTGTCAACAGTAACATCATCCATCACCTCAGTCTGGTCCTATAGCAGATATTGATCTTTCTCCATGAGGTAATGAGTTTGGGTATCATGGTATGTGTCACTCTGATCCTCAAAACCTTTGAATATGTGAATTCAATTCTTTTTTCTTCTAACGGGTGCTTGGATCTTATACTTTTCAACTTGACCATATCTGGGGGAAATGATAGGATGCCCTAGTAAGCTGGTACCCATAGAATTTGAGTTTCCACCAGGGGGAATTCATGAAAGACCATCGTCCGCTCCCACCATACTTACCACTTTTCATCCTTTTCCCGCTCATCTATCCCATTACATTGGCCTGGGAATTGGGTTAGCCAAATGTTTAAGGGTTGCGCCTTGCCTTGTTGGAATAAAGGGATAAAGGCCTAAAGGGTAAAAGTAGCTGGAAAAAGACAAAAGCTGAAGAAAAAAACCCTGAGATGCTTCGCCCAGGGATCCTCGAGAAAGTAATAAAAGGATTCTCAGCCGAAAACTGAGGGACCCATAAAAAGAAAGATAAAATGAAACAAGACCTAGTTAGGGATAGGGAGTCTCATCATGAGCCAACCTATTAGGTCCATGGGCATGTAGTGGTATGACACTACCATTCAGCTAGTCACCATGCTAGGGTAGTGGCTCTTAGTGGCATAACCAAGAGAAAGGGGGTCTCATCACGAGCCATCCTTCTCATCTCCGTGAAATGTTTGTGGGTAACATTGTCACCACTGGTCACCACGCTAGGGCAGTGTCCCCTAACTAGTCTCTTAAATAAAAAGGAAAAATAAATAAAATCAAGACCTAGTTGGAGGATAGGGGGTCTCATCACGAGCCAACCTATTAGGTCCATGGGCATGTAGTGGTATGACACTACCATTTAGTTGATCACCACACCAGGGTAGTGTCTCTTGGTGGCATAGCCAAGAGAAAGGGGGTCTCATCACGAGCCAACCTTCTCATCTCTGTGAAATGTTTGTGGGTAACATTGTCACCACTGGTCACCACGCCAGGGCAGTGTCCCCTAACTAGTCTCTTGAAAGAAAAAAGCAATAAAGATAAAAGATAAAAGGCATGAATGGGCTTGGAAACATTTGCATCAATGATAGGAGAAACACACCCTCTTCAGGGGCACCCAAATATGAGCCATGCATTTCCCTACCATCATTACGCCCCTTTCCCAAACATCCCTTACTACCTCATCCACTCACATGGCCTGGATTTAATTTTTACCGGAAACTTTTCACATCCAATGAGCATTAGCCCAATAGGACATCCCAACGTTTCCTCCAAACTTGGCTGGTAGACTTGTATAATGTCTTTGAGCACTTTTCCGGGTTGAAGGGGTTTTATGCACATGTTTAATAAATTTGATGATTAGATGTGATTGACATTGCTATGATCCCTATGACTTATGAGCCCATGGAGGGCGTATTTGTTGATGTTACAGGTCCACACCCGATGACAGGTACCCAGATGAATAGGTACACATGGGGAGATGATTAGTTTGGACCTCCATGGAGCTAAAATCCCACTAGATGGATGCTGAGACCCTAGCAAGGGGCAGAGACAGATCAGAGGATTGCACCAGAGAAAGAGGAGGATGTTCCACCAGAGGCAGCGTGGCAGGCCTAGACCCAGTGGGGTTGTGCCCTTTCCACCATGACGTAGGCCTTGGAAGGCCCATGACATCACCCAGGACACCCATGACGTCATCCAGTGCTTTTGGAGGTTTTGGGAGGTAGTTGTGTGCCAAGTGGCACGTGTGGAATGTTCCTGAGGCACAAAAAGGCCTAATGTTTTTCTCCAGTAGGCCAACGTTTCCCTAAAAGGGTCTAACACCACCCTAATAGGGAATGTCGTCATCATTTATGCTTGATTTAGGGTTTTAATTGTGACATTTAATGTAAAACAATATTTTTGATGTAAACTGGTCATGTCAACCTTTTTTGACCTAAAGTGTAATTAAAGGTCAATGATATTGTATAAATAGAGAGTCAAAACTCTCATTTTTCATCATCTTTCACTCACACTTGTGTGAGGCCTGAAATTTGCGCCCTCATTAGGGTTTTTGGACTGAAATTTAGTGCGCACTTGTTCAAGGAGGGCTATTTTTGATGATTTTGGCATTTTTCTTGGTGGAAAGTCTACAACTAGGTAATGTGCTAGATTATGCTTGGTGAATGTGAGTAAAATTCTGCAATTATTCTTTCAGTTGAATGGTTATAGTATCTTTACTTTGAATTTTTCTATTGCTTATGAAATTGCTAGCCTAAACCCTAGGGAATCAAGCACATGTTATTGTCCTTGTTCTAATTTCCTATCCACCTACTAGATTATGCCAAAGAGCCATTTTTCTTGAAGCCATTGCTAGGGCCTTGCCATTGCAACACCCTAGCATTTGTCACTTCATCCTAGGGGTTTTTACTTTTATCATTGAGTTAAAATAAGGAGGAAAATCTACTAAGGCCTAGGGTTACCTACACCTTAGTAGTCGATTTTCCCTATGGTTTGATGGTTGAAGCCTTGGCTTACCAACACTTCATCTATCAACTCCTCTTGTCTTTGGCTCTCCCAATATCATCTTGATCCTTCAATTTTTGCAGCTACTTATTGACTCCATTTTCCCTAAGAAAACACTAGTCTAAGACCTCTCTCTTGAGTGTTTTGATCACAACCCTCAAACATCTAAATCTTTGAACAAATTACTAATACCTT
>JASDQU010353001.1:0-12107 GCA_032191745.1 Picea mariana
GGACGACATCCACAGACAATACATTCAGGTCACTTAGGTAGATCCACCTTGTAGACTAAAGCCCGAGATGGCCCCTATGTGGCCCCTCTTTAGTTGAAGAGGCTTTGACGGAATTATTGGTGCAATCTAAACATATGGCCTCGACTCATGTCTCACTATTACTTGCAATTATGGCAAAAACCTTAATTTATTATTCTATTGTATCGATATGTATGGTTAAGGAAAACCTAGTCAAACTTAATATGTTGTTTCAGTAACCCTCTCGAGGTGTGTGACCTTGTTTTGCAGGCCCATAACCTCCTCTTGAAGGGAAGCCCCCTATTGATGTGATGCCTCACTTTAGTTGTGCCTAAATACACAACTTAAGCTCTCATTTGTATTCTCTCATCTTGTGATCATATTGATTTACATACAAAGTTTTATATGCCAAAAAGCACCTAGTTTTGGCATTCTCTCTTGTGGTTGGCATCTTTCTCTTAAGCGCATTGTATATTTTAGTTTTTTCAGCACTTGTGCTTAAGTTTTCCACTTTCTCTCCAACAATAAGCAAATAAAACTATTGCAGTGATTGAGAAATTAGAGGAGGAGACTTCCCTCCCTTCTCTTTCGACCTCAACCTCCAGTTCAAATTCCACTTGACATGTTCTTGGTATCGATATTTTCACTGTTGTACTCAATTTTCTTTCCTTCTACATTAGATCTTATATTGTTGCTAGATTAGATCTAGGAGATGTTATGGCACTCCCACTTAGTATTCCCCACTAGTGTTACTCCTGGAGGAGACTTCCTTCCTCTCTCTTTGGACCTCAACATCTAGTTCCAGTTCCACTCGACATACTCTTCTTCTTGTTGTTTTCATTATTGTACTCATTTCATTTTTCCGTCTAGACGAGATCTTATATCATTACTTACTATTACTAAATTAGATCTAAGAGATGTTATGGCACTTACACTGTGTATTAGACTAGTGTTACTCCTTAGTCCCATTGACCTATTTTTGTGGTCATTTGTTGGACAATAATAAATTATCTCATCTTATCTTATGAGAATGACTATTGGGCTCACAATAAATCAAAAGCTAAATGATAGCTCTATCACATTTAGGATGTTTCATTGTTGTTGCACGATGATTACAAGAACAGTGACCCATTTTCCCAGTATAAAGATGCAAAAAATTCCAAAAGCCACCTTCAAAAAGGTTTTCTTCCCTTTCAAGGCTTAAATTAGAAGGCTTCCTTTTCCAATTAACAATAAAACACTTCTACTAGTAAGGGCAATAAATGGAACTCTCTAATGAGGAGCATATAACTTCCCATAAGCAATATTGTGTTATTTATGATAGTCCAAAGAATCATGAATGAATAAGTACTAAGGAACTTGGAGACAACATTATAAAATTAAAAATAAAAATAAACTAACATATATCCATCTTAACCTTTCAAGTATTAAGCAAAAAAAGGCAATAAAACCCAAATGAAAACTTCTCATTCTATATCCTTTTATCATGCTATGGTTAGGGTTATAATTTTGGTTACTTTTCTCATGTGATAGTTTAGCTTCTTTCATTTTATGTTTTACCTTTTAATGGCTGGCTTATAAGAGATGATTTGGCACTACTTCATTGTTTCACAACTGGATTGTACTTTTGACCTATTGACCTACTTTTTTATCATTCAAGGACATAACAAAATTACATTACTTTAAGCATGTGGACGGTTTTGTAATACAAACATATGAAATATTTGTTTTGGGAATCAACCCCATAGAGTAAGTCATTCATGGGAGACAAGTCAAGAATGACTTATTCTACATAGTTAGACACAAAAAGTGATATTTCATTATCTTATGTTGTCTTATATCATTGCTATAGAAATCTAGGGTTAAGATGGATCTATGCTATTTTATTTTTATTACATCATGTTTTTTTTCACATTAGAAATAGTGTATCAATTCTATTTTATTTTTATTACATCATGTTTTTTTCACATTAGAAATAGTGTATCAATTGTTCCCATTTTATTTTATTAGAGTTGATCATATGCATACAAATATGGTGATGTCCGCCAACCTATGTTGTAAAAACACCTCACTTATCTCAATGCCATGAGACATTTCAATAGCCCCTAAAGATTTTACTTCTAGCGATTTACTTCCGATAAAACTGGAAAGCAATATTAATAACAAATTTTAAATCAAAGAATTTTAAAATTCTTATGTAGAAATTAGAAGGAAATGTTTTGTGCTAATATTCCCTCTCAACAAAATTGAAGTACTTGGAAAAGTACTAGAGATGAGAAGCAGCTTTGCAGCGTGTACTTCTGAAGACGTGGTCAGTGGAAAGTGCAGAGAAAACACTAGAGTATACATATTACAAACCAAGGTGCTCTTTGGTGGCAGGCAGCGTGTAAATCGAGCATCTGTCCTTTGAATGGCAAGACAAAAAGACCAAACAGTGATGGAAAACAGCATACCTTTAGTGGATATGCAAAAGTAATCAGGATAACAGTGACTCCTGTTGACAACAAGAATATTTAAGAGTCAATATGTTGTAAGAAAAGGTCATGTATTGCGAATAGTTTTGAAAGATGAGTAATAGATACAAGTATTGGGGTTTTTTTGTGGAAAAAAACAAGGTAAATAGAAGTCTTACCTAGTTAACTTTTGTCTCATTTCTGTCTTTTATTTAAATATTTATTTCCCATCATTACACACATGCACATACATATATTGTCTATATTATATATTTTGTGATTTAACCTTGTATTGTATTTATTTGTTTAATATTCTTATTTTATTTTTTAACTCCTTATTTTATTCATTCTAACCATCTTCTCTTCCATTATTTATTAAAAATTCTAAAACTTAGTATTTGTTCTTTTCTACATTTTGGTCACTATAATAATCCATTCTATTTATATACTTGCAACAACAGTCTTACTCTGCTTGGCTCCCTGATGATGGTGAAGCATTGACCCAAAACACGTTAGACTAAACAGTCACACAGATATAGGCAAAAAATACACTCACAAATGTGTGCAAACGGCCAGCTAACCACGGTGGATCTGCCTTGACCAGCCTCAACCTAAATGGAAGCATGCAAATTGCAAAGAAAGGGACAAGACCAAATCCAATGCTGGAACATATGCTGAAACAGTGCTGGAACATATGCTGAAACAGTGTTGTAACATATGCCGAAACACAGTGCTGGAACATATGCTGAAACAGGGCTGGAACATCTACTGAAACACAGTGCTGTAAGCTGAAACACAATGCTGTACCATTTGCTGAAACACAATGCTGGAACATATGCTGAAACAGTGCTGGAGCATATGCTGAAACAGTGTTGTAACATATGCTGAAACACAGCGCTAGAACATATGCTGAAACAGCGCTGAGACAGATGCTGAAACAGTGCTGAGACTTATGCTGAAACAGTGACTGGAGTTTCGGCATTTAAATTTAATCCAGTTCTAATAGAAGACGTACAGGAACTAGTTCAGTTCACAAGTCTATAGCTATAGAAGTAGAATGGTTCAGAAAGAAAGGCCCGAAGAAATTCGAGGCCATTTTGTAATCGGATCTGTGGCTAGTCCACCCCTTTAATATAATCTATAACCGTTTCTGTCAAAAAAAAAAAATACACTCACAAATAGGTGTGTCGTTAAGAATCAAGGTGAAAAGTTGATTCATCAAAAGAAGTGATTGCTTTAGGAATGAAAAAATTGGTGGTCACTATTTTTCTTATCCCCGCAACAAAATAATTTGCCTAACGTTTGTGTACTAAAAATTGTGCTTTGTTGTTCAATCTTGGGTGCCCTACAATATCAGCAGAATTAAATCTGTCAACTGACTGACTAGCAACCCAAAGGCATAAGGAAACAATTTCCATTACCGACAACAGGTAAGAAAATGTTTTGCATTGTTTCCTTTAAAATGTATAATATCAAGATACTACCAAAAAAAAGTAATATTCGCAATTAAAAAATGATAATGCTGCAGAAGCCACAACAAGGCAGATCAAGATTAATCAATGCAATGGCTTTACTCTACATAACAACAGGTACTGGTCTAATGCAGTCGATATGTGTAATTAAGAAGGCACACATTCCACTACTTGCACTTCAAGTTTGCTCCATCTGCCACTACGATGAAATATTTTTATGACAACAATGTTTGTTTGTGATCAAATTGTACTTAATTATCAATTTCATCAATTATGGTCTTCTTTGACCAGCTTTAGTTTCTCTATATTTATTTTCTTACAAATATACCAAGTATATTGTACATACATTCAAAAGATGGGTTTTTAAAGAAAAAAGAATTTACCGGTTTTCCACTCGTTATTTGCACAAGACTTTATCATTTCTCAAATGGACACATCGCATAGGTTGCCCCAATTCATCATAATAGAAAAAATGTGACAGCAAACGCAATCAAGGCAGCAAGACTATATTCAGGGCATTACATTTCATCTGCCAGTGAGTTCAGCCTTCAGTGTATTCCTTCTACTAGGCAAGATAACGGAGGTCGAGGTAGGTTTCATAGCAAACAATGTGAAATCCCATGTATTCATGTGGTAACGGTTCGTGTATCAATGTGCTCATGCTGCACAGGTAGGGCAGGCAATACATCATTTTCTAGTTCTCATATTAGGAGTAAGATCAAAGTTCCAGTCGTCAGTTTCATGTCATTGTGTAAAAACGAAGACAAATGTGAATAAGCGAGGTAATAAAAGCAGAGAGAGAGGTAAAACCAGGGCAAAGAACGCTTTGTTTTTCAGGCAGGTAGAAAGGAGGGAGGCTTTTTTAGAGGAAAGGAAGGGGAAGGCTTTAACCAATTACTCAGGTTATTCCACCGCGATAACTTCCAGAAAAGCCATCACTACTGAGACCTGGTTCCAAAATCCCAAAACCAGATATAATGAAACACGTTTTACACTATATTTCTCATAGCTGTTGAACCTTAACCATTTGCCCATTTTTTATAAAAGATTGATTGCATTCCACTGCATAGTTCAAGGAACACATTCTTCCCAAAAAAAGAAAGCATAACTGCAAACAATAAATAAGGTTTCCCATAACTGTCAAGCATCCAAAACCTCCCATTGATATGACTGGATTAATGTCTATGTACATATCAATGCATCCAAAGGTGCTACAGGCAACATAGATTATCAGAACCAAGCATATATACCATCCCGATTTGTAATAACACAACTAATGAGAGCCCCAAAAATAAACCATCTAACCAAGGGATCCATTAGAAAATAAGATAATGAACCTGCAAAAAAACATGGTCAGATAATATTTTTATTCATTGGATAGCTTTAGAGGGTACTGCCAACTATCTGTTTAAGAAAGTCAAATAATAGTTTCTTATTGGTTAGCTTTAGAAGGTACTGCAAACAATCTGTTTTATTCATTTGCAGAAAATAATCCACAGAAATGAAGGTTCATTGGTGACTACAAATGGCTTTCCATGTCTTTAACCTGGACAAGTGCTCAAGCAATCCCATCAATACAAACCTTGTTTCAAGGTGCCTATAGGGCTTCCACACCAACCCAAACTTTTGAAAGAAAAAGCCAACGATATCAATGAAGATACTTGAGAGCAATATCCAATATTAGAACTTCTCGGCAATGATAACAGCCATTAATGAATGGCTGAAGCCGGCACAAATCCTTTCTGTACTCAAATATTTTCCAGTAAGCAACATTAAGACAATAATATGGGATCAGTTGGCATGGCCACAGATTTTTTTTTTTTGGAGAGGGAATCTGCAATGTGCATGCTAACCATTAAGTTTTCTATGGAAAATAAGTATTGAAGAAAGAGGGAACTCTGAATTGGCATTATCTAGAGTGCCAAGCTCATTCTTCCATGCATTATCTCAATAAATACAACAAGTGTTGAAAGAATGGAATTCCTATGATATTTAGGGCTCAGTAATGTGTATAGCCCTACTAAGACATTGTGGATAAAGATAGGTCTCTGTGACCTCCAAAAGTGAAGCTACCAGTTAATGTGTTAATGGACCTTATCGATATAGAAAATAGCAGAGTGGACTTATTATTCTTTTTTCTGAGACATTGACCTCATTGGCTTCATCCTCAGATATTTCTCTCTCGGATAGTATTGAGCTGTCCAACTCCTACCATGGGCACTCTCACTTTGTATCACCTCACTTATGGTATTGTTATATATACTTTAGTTTTGGGTTTAGCTTGACCTAGGGCTTATCCTAGTCGGATATTTACCTAGACTATACTTTCAGCTTTCTTCTTTTTCTTATATAGGATCTGCTTTTGCACTCCCACATTGTACTCACACTGGATGTATCCTTTAGTCCCATTGACCTACTTTTGTGGTCATTTGTTGGACATTAATAAAATTATCTCATCTTATCTGAGCTCCTGCTCTCCTATGTTTGTTTACTATGCCCAATGGTTCAACCTTATACAAAAGGAGGCTTACAGACAGTGTAATGCACTCTAGCTAAATTTATCACTCGAGCTAAGAGCTAAATCCAGAAAAGCTATTCAAAAGCAAAAAAAGCTCAATTAGTGTTCTGATATGAAGCCATGCATACTGAAGAGAGAACCATCATAGTCAAAAACTTATCTTGTCCATTCTTTTTCTAGATAACATGAAAAATGATTCAAGCATTCTCAATAAAAATAGAATTATACTAAGAATTAAGCTGCCAATGATCGTAAAATGTGTGCCTAAAGCTTACCAATCCAGCACTCCATCCGAGCACAAGGAGAAATTTTGATAACATCTGGAGGGTCCACACCAATGTTTAAACACAGAACAAGAGCAACACTCCCAGTCTTCATCTGCTTAGCAACACACAAAGTCTTTATCTGCTTAGCAAACTATCCATTAGACAATTAATCTTCATCTTCTTCATCAATTGAATTCCAAGCAATGTATAACAAGACTGCAGACCAACTGCATGATGGCATCTCATATTGGTAGACTTAACCATTGTGAGTAATTGCAGTAAAGCATGAATAACAGGCATGAACAATAGAATTTGAAAAAAATATTAGTAAGGATATATCCATTTTCAAGGTGAACCTAGGACACAATGCACCGCTTAAAGAAAAACTCTGAGAAACAGAATTCACCTATGACCCACGCATTCAGATTATACCACAATTAAATAAAGGTCTAGTATACCTGCATTTATTTTGTGAACAATAAACAGAGACACTAAATCAGTAGTAATTGTTCGAAGTACAGAGAATTCACACATTTAATGCTTGCATTGATTGAAAACAAACTTAACAGCTAAGTTACCAGGATTTGGATCCAGATACAGATCTGCCAGATTTTTGAAAAGCCGGGATCTGGATACGGCAGGGAAACGGCAGGTATAAACAATATTAATATATTTTTATAATTCTTAAAATAAAACTTATATAAAAACTATGTTACCGGAATCCATCCGCCCTAAAGGATGGATCCATGGATCCCCAGATCGGTTCCAGATTCACCAAGATCCACCCCGCATCCGCTCCACCTAGTGTCCTGTGCCGGATTCTGTTCTCCTGTTCTGAGTGCTGTTCCGACCTGTCAAAAGCCCTGTCCTCTAAGCCCCATCCTCGTAACCCAAAATCACATTCGAACTCATGGTATGGTTTACAATTTTTAAATTTTAATATCTAAGTTTGTCTTATATGCTATAACTTTATAATTTAATTTATATTAAACCTATGTTACCGGATCCGTGGGGTCCGGGGGCTGGATCCACAGATCCCCGGATCGGATTCGGATCCATCGAAATCCGCCTAGGATCCGAGGTGCAAGTGCAATATAATTTTCCCTATCGACAAGTCGGCGCAGGCACGAGTTCAGGTATTTTCATTATTAAGGAGAACGGGTCAACGTCGTTGCGGGTTCAGGAATTCTCATTATCAAGGAGAATGGAAGTTCTTTCCGGCCAACCTAACGGGAGTTCTTTCTAGCAAACCAAGTCTATTTTAATATTGAATCGTCGGGGAAATTGGTGCCAGAACCCTTCTCTCACAATATTGTTACACCGTCGACGAAATAGATAAAAAATAGGGCCGACAACAATATCCTATTTTCTTCCCTCAAAACGGTTGCTACCATATCCCGTTTATCCAACCACACCTTTTTGGCCTCTCCTCAACCGGCCCCCTACCTATTTTATGTTATAATTTTTAATAGTTAATGCTATAATTTTTAATAGTTAATATTATAATTTTTAATAGTCAATAATAATTAATAGTTAATGTTATATTTTTTTATAATTAATAGTTAATGTTATAATGGTTAACATTATAATTTTTATAATAGTTAATTTTATAATTTATATATAATACTTTAATTTTAATTTTATTTATATTTTATTTATCTAATATATTAGTTATTTTATATAAGTATTATGTATTATAAATATATATAAGTTACATATTATATAATTTTTATTTTTTTAAATTATAAAAACTATATTTATATGGTTTGTACTTGTCGTATCCGGATCCAGGCTTTTCAAAAAACTGGTGGATCTGTATCTGTATCCGGATACTAGTAACTTAGTATTAAACTTATAAAGTAATGTTATTATGTACATATATTATAAATTATAAGTTTATTATTTAAAATAAATAAAATTTAATATATACATTTAAAAGTTTATATGTTTTAACTTTTAAGTTTTATGAAACTTTATATATCATAAGTTTATTATTTAATTTATATGAAGTAATTAATGTATTAAATTATTGTTATTTATAACTTATTTATTACTTATATATTATAAGTTTATAATTTAACTTTCATAAAATAATTAATGTATTATTTTAGTTATTATTTCTAAGTATTATATTTTAATTATTAAATTTAAGTATTATATATTTTTCCATGTAATTCATGTACAGTAAACCAAACTTTATGACAAAGACATCAAGTATTAACATATCAACATGTCACAGAGGCAACCAGCCCGAGGATTTGAACCGACTTGCAAATCATAATTCTCAATCACTCAAACCAACCCATTAAACCATAATATCAATATTATATATTACAAATGTAAATATAAATTATATTTTTATAATTTTATAATTTAAAATTTATATATAAGTTTTATTTTTTTAAAATTATAAAAATATATTTATATTGACTGTAAGTGTCCTTTCCCGGCCGTATCCGTTTCCTGGTTTTTGAAAATCTGGCATATCCTGATCCTGGTATCTTAGCATAAAAATTAAAAAATTTAACACTTATATAAAATAATTATATATTAAATTTTAATGAGCATTCCATGAATATATATAAATTTATAAATTGTAACTTTCCTATTCTAATACCAAGTTTATAAATAAGTTTAATAATATCACAATATAACTATAAATAACTTTAATATTTAAGTTTAATAATATCACATCATAACTATAAAAAACTTTAATATATAAGTTTAATAGGATCACATTGTAACTAAATGACATAATAAGCTTATAACATTAATGATGATTAATATATTGTTATAAAGTCAGTGATAATATAAAGTTCATTAATGTTGATATAAAGTTATTCAATTAAAGTAGAATGGTCCTCTCTAGTAATAGCCACCTAGCTACCCATTTTGGTACAGAAAAGAAAACTATTCATTTAGCACCTTTCTATATAAAAAACAATGGACCGTTTGATTGATTTTATAAAAAAATAGAGACCGTTCAATTGTTGGAGACAACACGAGAAAGACTTAACAAACATTTAACAACTATATAATTATATCGAGGGAGACTATGGTTCCTCTAATTTCACCCCAGCGGACCACCAAGTAGGTAAGGGCTTCACAACAACGAACTAACAAGCTTCTATAGTTCACCCATCCAATCATCTATTACGCGACAAAAACCTCTAACACCTCTCCACGCTCAACTCACTCCACGAAAGGAAGGGGTATAGGGGTCTCGTCACACTCCAAAAAGGCAATACAACCAATAGGCGTCGTTCTACATAAAGGAGATAACCCTCATCAAACGGCTCACAACAATCTTGCACGTGGGTGATCTTGATTTATAAATCAATTATCATATTTGTCATTGGATCCATGTGTGTGGGCAAGTTCTAGAGGCTTAGTTGACCATGCATGTTTTTGGTCTTATATAGGAAAAACACAATATTCCACAAGAACCCATCCCGACCCCCGACCCCCTAGGGATGCAACCCCCACATTTACCATCCCTGGGGACTTGAGCAATGCAAGGGAAAGTCCCCGTTCAAAAGTGTCTCCAAAGACCAACACCCTCCTACATACCCTAGATGTATCTCGACAAAAACAGGGAAGATGGCCCTTGATAATTTTGGGAACGACCTAAAGAAGTGTCCCTAAGAATAGACCCCCCCCCCACATCCCTTATAGATGTTTCTCACCGAATTCAGGGAACATGTTCCTCGATAATTTTGAGGACATCTAAACACCCCCACTCCAAATTGGCATCCATGAAGCCCTAGTTCTCCAAGATAAATATTTATTCAGTGGTTCAACTACCAGCATACAAACCATGAAAATTATTATCTAGATAACACATCTGAGTGTGTATGTTTTCATAATTAGTAATAATTGTCGTACAACTTTATGGAAATAAACTGTGGAAGTTTTATGCCAATAGATAATACATGTTACAATACTATTCAGTATTAAGTATCTTTTTGTAATGGGGGAATCACACAACAATTTTGACTCGCATCTTTCGCAGGGTTTGTAGCCTATATCTTTTCTTTTGGGGTAAGGGCACTTCAATGGCCACAATCGACAAGGTCTCTTGGGCCTACTATATAAGAATTGCTACTTATATTGAGTTGAAATCATAGTCCAATCTTTTCTTATCTCTATTTCTAAATTTTTCAATATTTTTTTCTTTTTATTATTTTTTTTTATCCCCATCTGCTCATCACCTTGAAACTCAAGGGTACGTTCCAACCATCCCCAAAACTCTCAACAACATAGATAAAAAACCTAAAGAAAAAATGATTACATAAAACGATAGTTCAAAAGTCAAAACTGTGACATTGCTTTATATGCTTTCTTTCTCGGTTATATAGATGTGTGTGTGTTATTTCCCGATTGATCTAGATACAACTTGAATATGAATGTATATCTTAATCTGTGTTTATAGCTCTGTCACCTGACACGTCCATATTAGGCGAAGTGTCCGTATCCGCGGTGTCATTGAGATGACACGCTACGGTACATACCGGACACGAATTTCACACATGTCATAGGTGGAGGACACGTAATTAGACCGTACCGGACACATCATTGGACCGTACCTCGATTTTATGACACGTGTCTCAATTTTATGACACGTATCCCTCGTGTGGGAGCCCGCGAGAGGTAATAAATTGATGTTTTTTGTTTGTTTTGGGTTACATTTCATTCAATTGAAGTCTGGTTACTGTTTACTTGTCGTACTTCATTTGAAGTCTGACTTGAATAATGGTGTCAATGTCACACAATTTTGCCACCGTTTGATGTTTACAGCACTAGCTTTATTGCAGAGTTTTACAGCCTCTTTATAACTTCAGAGCACACACATTTTAAGGCTCTAACTGGTGAAAACGTTGAGAAATGATGCACCACTGTTCTGGCAATCTTTGTGCTCTTGATAATGCATTTAACATGCCCTAAAATTGACACATAACATTTACCATTGAATGTTGCTCTGCATACTTGACAATTGTGCTTTGACATTGATCTTTTCTGAGCATTATTGATATCATTTACTGGCACGTATTCATCTTCTAATGGTAATAGGTCTTGAGTATGATGGTTACATTGCTTTGCTACAACACTACTCTGTGATAATTCTCTGCCTAAAAATACAGAATTGAACGAGTTCAAACACTGAATGAAATGTAACCCAAAACAAACAAAAAACAGACTTCAGTATGTCTATGTTCTAAGTTCTAACTTCTATGAATATGATGTTTAGAGATAGATTGATTGATTTAAATTTTGTACGATGTATGAATCTATGATGTATACAGTATGATTGTATCTTTTTCGGAGTATCAGTGTGTCTGTATCTAAAATTTTTAAGTTTTAAGTTTTAATTAAAATTATA
>JASDQU010353002.1:0-12138 GCA_032191745.1 Picea mariana
TACACTAAATTTAAAAGAACTCATGCAAAAATGACTTAAGAATAGTACTTCTTTAAGTAAAGCCCATTTTGGGGCTTGCTCAAAAGGATTCCATCATAATAAACTAGCTTGTAAGATCCCTTCTCCAACACACGTTTGACAATGTAAGGACCTCGCCACATGGTTTTGAATTTACCGGCCCCTAACAAATCACAATCCTGCTCATAAAGGAGAACTAGATCACCTTCAGAAAAAACATGTGTCTTGACATGCTTGTCATAATGGGATTTAACACATTTCTTCTAAGTTTCAATAACTAGGGCGGCATCATGATGGGTTTCGTCTAATTGCATTAAATACAAAAGACACTCTTCTTTGGCAGAGGTATTGGGGAGAAGTTCAATGACCAATTTCAAAGATGGTATTTCACATTCAATCAACAAGATAGCCTCGATACCATAAACTAGTTGGAAAGGCATAAATCCTGTGGTAGACTTGACAAATGTCTGATATGTCCATAATGCTGAGAACAACATCATGTTCCAGCTTATCTTATGAATTCCTATCATCCGTCGAAGCATGGTAATGAGAAATTTGTTGATTTCTTCAACCTGGCCATTGGCTTGTGGGTAATAGGGGGTTGAGTTTTCATGGCGAAGACCCAACTTTTCAGTAAGTTCAGACATCATAAAATTCCAAAAATGGCTACCTTGATCAGTAACGATAGATTGAGGGACACCAAACCAAGTAATGATGTGATTGAATATGAACAATGTTGTTGTTTTCCCGGTGTTATCAAATCTAGGCATTGCCTCGACGCATTTAGTGAAGTAATCCACAACTACAATGATGTATCCATGCCCCCCAGCTGAGTGAGGGTTACATGTCATGAAGTCAATTCCCCATTTGGCGAATGGACCAACGGAAACTATAGGATGAGATATTATCTTGTTATTATAAGTTTGGAAAGCATGGCATTTCTAAATAGTAGTGATGCGATCCTAAACAAAGAAGGCTAGAAATAACCTGATTGTAAGATCTTTTCGGTAGTGGCATACCTATAAATATGACCGCCACATGCTCCGGAGTGACAGTCATTCAAATATTTCTCAGCTTTGTCGTAAGTGAGACATCTTCAAAAAATGGAATCAACACCGCGACGGTAAAGAGTATCACCAATAATGATATATTGGCAGGCTTGATATCTTATATGATGACGATTCATACTAGAGAGATCAGGCTGAAACGTTTGATTCTAGAAATATATAATGATATCTCCATACCATATGCCATCAGAACTGATAAGAAAAAGGGATTCATCAGGTAAGGAATCCTCTGCCACATTTTCTGTCTCAGTGGAGGGAAGGTCACATATCAGTTCCGTGAAAACCAAATATTTATTATACTTAGAGCGTTCAAACTCTAAGTCAAAATCTTGGAGAATCACTATCCATTTGGAGTACTTTCCCCCTATAAATTGTCGCATAAGGATATGTTTCATAGGGTTGCAATCGGAAATAACAGTGGTTCCGCGTAATAGGATATAGTGATGAAAACATTGGACAACTTGCAGAGATGCCAAGGCCAGTTTCTCCACATGAGGTATTTGGTCTCGTTGGTCGTGAGACTCCGAATCAAATAGTATATCACATGTTCATCATGTGAGTCATCCTCTTGGACTAATACCATGACAATGGTAGAGTCCGAAGCAGCTAAATAGAGGAAGTAATCTTGACTATAGTCAAGGGGAAACAATAATGGTGTACAGGTTAAGGAAAGTTTCAAAGCTTCGAAGGCTTTGTTATAAGTATTGTCCCATACAAACTCGTAACCTTTGTTGAGTATCTGGGTGAATCCTTTCGTCAGTTTAGTGTAATTGGGGATGAAACAACGTAAAAAGTTTGCCTTCCCTTGTAAACGTTGGAGCTAGTGGAGTGTGGAAGGAGGAGGTAGATTAAGGATAGCCTCAACCTTCAAAGGGTCTACATGAATCCTATGTATTGACACAATAAAACCAAGTATTCATGTAGATTCCACACAAAAGGCACATTTGTGTGGGTTTAAGAGGATACGGTAATAATGACAATGTACGAAAATGGCCCTCAAATGTGTCGGGTGATCTTGGCGATGCATGGAATGTGCTAGTAGATCATCAAGATAGGGTTGCACAAAGTGCTTAATATCAGGGAAAGCATAAGACATAGCATGCTGAAAATTCACGCCAGTGTTCTTGAGACGAAAGGGTAATTTCTGGTAAGCAAAGGTTCCCCAAGGGAAAATAAAAGTGGTCTTGTGTTGGTCCGCGAGTAAAATATTAATTTGATTATATCCGGAGAAACCATCCATCAAAGAGAATATTTCATTGTCGGCACAGTCATCAATGATCTTGACAACGAAGGGGGTCAGGTAATTATCCTTAGGACAAGCCTTATTTATGTCCCTATAATCTATACAAATGTGGAAGGTACCTTGTTTCTTATTCACCGGAACTAGATTGAATACCCAATTAGTCAAAGCCATGGGATAAACAAATCCAGCTTTAAGAAGTTTTTCAACTTTGAGCTTGATAGAAGCAGCTTTGCATGGATGAACTGGGTGAAGTCTCTACCAAACAGGTTTAGCGTACTAGTATGTCTTAATCTCATGTACAATGATATCAGGATCGATACCTGGAATCTCTTCGTAAATCCAAGCGAAAATGTCACATAATTCTTGGAAAAGGGATTTATACATGTGGACCTCATCAGTAGGACATGAGGTCCTGATATGAACATTCTCCATGACTCCAATTTTGATGGATATGTTGAGAGGGATGGTAGGGGAAATGTTTCTCAAGTTCCCTTCGTACAAAACATCATGTTATGACTTAGGAACTGAAGAAATGACAACAACGGTCGACGGATTTGAAATCCATTGGTAACTCTCTATGGTGTCATGCTCTAGAAAGAGAATGGAGCGATGATGCCCATCATCCCAGGGAGTTTCTTCCATAAACATGACCGACATGATCATCTCGCCTGTAGGAAAAAACACGTGAAATGGATCAAGAGATGAATCACAGAGAGAAGGAGGGGAGGGGGTTCCTGATTGAATATATTGGTAAGCAAATTCGATCGAAATTAAAGGCATCTTGTCACCATAATGGAGGTAATAACCAGGGTTAGGTACTACCCATGGGTTATATGATGCAGGGGTTTCATGAATAGTGGTGGATATCATGTTAATAGAGGCAACGAAAGGAGGGGGAATATCGGGTGGTGGGATTGGAAATGTACCCATCAAAGTTGAATCTTTCAAAAGACCCACTCCGACATTCTCATAACCAGGGGGTGTCTTCGAGATAAAGGGAACATTTCTAGTACAGGTATCAGAATTAAAGAAGGCCATTTGGTCAATAGTAATGACCTTTCCTTGGTGCGGGAAACATAACAAACGGAAAAGGGTAGACACAACTGTGTGCATGGAATCAATCCAGCTATGACCAAGTAAAAAGTTATAATCAAGAGGTGCATCGAAGACCCCAACCTCAACGTTGACCGATTTACCTTCCAATGTAATAGAAAATGATGGAAGAACACCATAGGGTTTAAATCCTATACTATTGAAGGCCTTAAGTGTATTGTGTGATTCGATGAGGGTAGGAGAGACAATGGCTTTCCAACAAGTGACAGAAATGACACAAGTTGAGGCTCCCTCGTCGTTAACAATTCTACAGATATTCTTGTTTTCAACAACAACTTGGATTTGAAATGCTAGCTGTGGAGGAAGCCTTGGAATGTGATCCTCCAAGTCAAATATTATTATATTAGTATCTGTGGGATCAATTCCACCAATGGCCTTTAACAATGCCTTTAGTTGAGTAGGGAAACTTTGAAGTACTTCGAGAGCTGACATCGTGGAGGGTGGTTGCACAAGATCTTCTACAATACTTTATTTTTGGGCAGCACGGGAATGAGGATTGAAGGCAGACTTTTGAACAACACCCTTGGGAGGAGGGCGAAGAACTGTATCGAGACCCGGTATTTTTAGATGAAGAGGACCATTGGGAGGTGAAGTTGGGGGAGAAGGTTGAACCAACGAAGGTGGTACATCATCAACTTTCTCCTTTGATGGGGAGTAATCTTTGGCTCACGTTGCGACTGCAACTTCGTTCTTTTTAGAATCACCAGTACACATAAGGACATAAGATGAGGTAGAAGGAGAAGCCTTGTCATTAATGACCAGTTGGGTTTGCTGCTGAGAAGGAAAAGGTTGTGACAAAATGATAGGTGTAGAAGGTTTCCTAGTCTCTTGGAGGAACTTAGTAACCTCGGCACGTCTCGGAAAATCTTTCATGCAATGATCATCACCACAAATGAGGTAGGGGTAATGAGGTTTATGTTTATCTTTCTCATCAACCATTTGTGTTTTGGCTTTATCATATTGGGGATTATTATTCTTGTCCTCCTTTTTCTTACGCTTCCCTTTATTTTTATTTTAATTATTTCCGGTAGGCGTGGATTGAACAAAATTAACCTCAATAGTCTTATTAGTGGAAGGAGTAGGAGTAGGAGTATTTTGTGTATTATAATTATTAGATTTGGGATTGGTGTGACTAGTGTGTGCAGAATGAGTCTCAGCATGAAAGGTGCCAATCACACCATCAACAACATGAGAATTTGTTGGAGGTGTTGGGGTAGGATTTGTGGAAGGGAGGAGCATCAGAGATCAAATCGTAAAGTGTTCTCATTTGCGAATAAATGAGATTGAGATACTGAGCATGACTAATCTCATGCTCTTCAGTGACAACACCACCCATGGAGACATCACAAGAAATAGGTCCAATGAGTGATTTAGTAAACCACTCGGACAATAGTTGATCAAGAAGGGGAACTTTGATTAGACGTATTCTCCTCCTCCACTCATGGATGTGATTGGAAATGTGAGTGGACGAGGATTTCTTGAAACAACTTAAAATTTCGGTTCCTGTCTCGTATCAAATTGGTAACTAGTAATGTTTCGGAAAGGCCATGGCTAAGGTGTTAAATTCATTTAAGAAACCTCATGGTAACTCGATGTACCATTTTGCTGCCAAACCCATGAGAGTCCATTGAAAAATTCGTAGTCTGATGGAGTCATTCATCAAGGAGTTGGATGAGCACCACAGATGAAAAGTCATAACATGATTATTCATATATTCTCCTGCTCAACCATCAAATTTAGGAATGTTGGATGGTAACTTAGCTAGTATGAAGGGCCAATAAAGATAATGTAAGATAGGATCATTCAAAATCCTAGACAGATCATGTAAATCCAAAGTGGCCAGGAAAGGAAATTGTCGGTTCACTTGTGGAAACTGTTAGTTTTGAGGGGGAATTACCATAGGTATACCAGTAGGACCATAAGCAGTATGAAAATAAGGAGACGGTCCTGACAGATTCGTTTGTGGAGGATTTTGAGGTGTATAGCCCATAGGGTTGGGTTGGGTAGAGATGTTCCCTTGGAAAGGAACACTATATTGAACATTCATACCCCAAGTGGGATTCAAAGAACCTAGATACGGTTGAACAAAGTTAGGGGGTACAAAAGAGTTAACTTGAGAATGTTTCCCCCCAGACAGTTATAGATTTCCTTGGAAAGGAAGGTTCCAAGGTAGATATTGTACCACATGTGCGTTATGTCCATATAGTGGGTTATGGACTCCAACCTGATTTTTCCCCCCAAGTTGAGGTTGTGCCCCAATTTGAGGTTGACCCCCAAATTGAGGTTGCCCCCCAAATTGAGGTTGCCCCCCAGCTTAAGGTTGACCTCCAATAGGAATATGGAAACCAGAAGTGGATGAATGATTGGTGCCTCCAATTGGATTGGAGCCACTAGGGTCGGATCCTCCAAGAAAAGGTGGAGGAGGAACATAAGACCCTCCAGAGAGAACCTGGGCAGGTGTAGGAACAAAACCAGTAGTAACATTATACCCAAGAGAAACAAAAATTCCAGAACTTTTGGATGGAGCCTGGGTAGAGATAGCAATGGAAGTATTCAGAGTTCTATACCTAGGAGGAAGTGATGGATTTGTTCTTTATGGAAGTGGTGTCCCAATAAGAGCTTGGAAGATCACCACATTTCCGATAGGAATCATGGTAGCTTGCAAAACCATAGTAGAATAGGCCATCTAGAGAGTAGGGATTGAGTGAGAACCAATCAATATTTGGTCTGAAACAATGGTGACACTACTGGTAGTACTAGTAAAATGGTATAAAGGTATCGTATAGGTAACAAATGTCTCAGGAACTTGTGATTCCATAGGTCAATCAGGACTCGCTCCTAGGTTACCGTACATATCACACACTATCAAAGGGATAGAACCAAACCCAAAAGTTCCAACAGTGTGGGCCAGGGTCCTAAATGATTCACTTTGAAAAAGTGGATCCTCTACTCCAGATCCTGCATTAGGTCTAGTGGGTACTTCAGTTTTGTCAACAAGAACAATTTCTCTGGATGAATTCACCCTACGTATGTGTGGATTTCGTCGAACACTCAATTCCAGATTGACATGGAGTCAAAAAGCCTTTAAGGATTCCGAAACAATTCGAAATCATTCCAAAGAGTGTGTGCTCCCAACCTCAGAAGCTAGTTCATGGTTGACTATGCCCTCTGGAGAGCCTTTTGGTGAGTTAGGAGGCAAAGTTTTGTAACCTTCTGGATCTTCCAGGGGTAACCCTTGCATCCTACATGAACGACGAAGGATGATGTTTCTTGAGCCAAGTAAAGAACAAAGAAAATCTATGTCTAACAAGAGGAAACAAACAACACTCACTAATAAAATCTAGGAATCAAACCAAGAATACAAAAACTTCTTATTTCAAAGTCACTAGTTGGTGATAAAATCCAACGTTGCGAAATCAAGACAAGAAGGGGCTGGGATAAGCGGGTGGAAAAGTTACGTTGACAACCTGCTTAATGGACTTACACCCTAGTGCAAGCTCCCACACATAATTGTGGGTATACCCTCCAAGGAGCCTGAGTGAGTTTGGTCAATGTTGATTCCAGGTACTGTGAATACTTCCCCTCCATAGTCACCTTGTGTAAAGACCCTAAAGAGATAGGCTACTAAGTTTACCAACTACAACAATAATGCATGGGGAAACAATCGACAGTCCTATCCACGCGCAAAGGTAGGGTATCTAGACCAAAATCAACTCGAAAGGATTCCACTCATAATTGTGGGTATACCTTCAAACGACCCCCATAATATGCGCAATCTCTACACCAAGACAAGCAAAGCAGGGTGAGTAACTCTGCCAGTCTTAATGCGATCTCAGGTTTGACCCTTATGTGAGAAGGGCTTCCCAGGAAAAAATGTAGCAATTGGATTTGAACTCTCCCTATCACAAGATACTATTGTGTGTTTTGATGCTTTGGAGAGTGTGCCTCACAACCTATTCCAAAGCGCTATCCTAGCTAATGTTGGTGAAAAATATCCCTAGAAAATAAAATTTACTAATAAATTTTAAATTTACATTGTGTTTTAGAAGTTGTTGCTTACTCAAAAAGGGAGGTGGAAGTGAAACTGTTGATGTTGTGACCTTGACCCAATAAAATTAAAAAAGAGATGAATGTGAAATTTTCAATTCAATGAACTCTAGTTACAGTAGGGAGAAGATATTTCTTTTGAAGTAAAACAAGCTACAAATTGCAATTTCTTAATTCCGAATGAACACAATTCCAAAACAATCATGAGCTACAAATTTTCCAATTTCTTCTCTTTACAAATATTTCAAATGTAAAAAATTTCTTATGAGAGATTACTAAAAGAATAAATGAATTTAGTTTTTCCTTTCCAAGACAAAATCAGAGATGTGATAATAGAAAGAAAATGTAATCCAAGAAAATCAAGACATTCTCAACACAATTCCCAAATCAAATTCACAAAATAAAAATAAATAAAAAAACAAGAAGACCTTTTGACACAAGTAAGAAAAAAGTGTTTCTTAATCGAAAAAAAATCTAAAAAACAGAATGAATCCAAAACTCAAACCAAACCAAAGACCCTTTGTCAAACAAGCACCCAGATGAAGATCTGATATTATATACTTGTGACAGTGAGCATGAGCAAAAGAATTGTAAAGTGAAAAGAAAAGCTTTCAATCACTGAAAACCAACCACAAGCAAGCTTTAAACTCAGGAATCAATCAATCATGGGCATAGGAAGTTCACCCCAAGTTGCTAAGGAAAATCAAGGTGGAAAAAAACAAAATGACTCACTCCATAAAAACCTATAGGAGTCATCGTAGGCTAGGTATGGAACACAGTGTGACGCGCTCAGGTCGTCGCAGGCTAGTGGCAAGACACAGTGCGACATCGCCTCACATGTTTTCATATAATATCAAGAAACATGGTTCTGTGGACGTAGCCCTAGGGAGAGGGTGAACCACTCAAATATTATTGTCTTTGTGGATTATTGATGTGTTCTTTTCTTTCTGTTATATTGTTATTGTGCTATTGAGTTAGATCTGAGATATAACTGGGAAAATTAGACTTAAGTTGGTAAAGAATAACTAGATCTCTGTCTGTGTTGTTTCTTTGGATCCACTTCACATTTCCCTTGGTTATAGACACCTGTGTCCTGAAACCCTCTATTGCTACTTCAGGTGAGACTGCATCTACTCCACAGGTGTTGCCGAAAGGGCTAGTAGTTAGGGCTTGTTGGTGCGTTGTTAGAGTTTAACTCTAGGTCTACCCTTGTGCCAACAAATGGTAAAGTAGAGAGCGATGTCTCAGGGTCATCGCAGGTTGCTAAGAGGGTACAGTGCGATGATCTCTATAAATTTGAAAATTTTTGGAGAAAGATAAAAAATCTAAAGGAACTTCTAAACCTAGTGAGTCTAAGGGGAACACCCACAAACTTAGAGAATGAAAAATATTAGAGGAAGGAAGGCTAAAGGAAAATGGGAAGAAAAAAATCAAAAGGAGGTCATATCCCCAGTATGGTTGCCAATTTTGTTATGGGACTTATTGGTAAATGTGGACATAAACAGATCTCCCTAGATCCACCTAGATCTAGAAAAAAATAGAACAAGGCATGACACTTTCCCTAAGCTCTAATCATTGATTTTACTATCAAACAAGAGATAGGAAACATATTGTTTAAATATTGCTTCCTCTTGTCGTTGTCATCCTAGCTCCACTCCAGTGCTCCTGTGATATTGGATCTACAAGGGAACACAAGCCAACCAAAGTGAAAGCAATATAATATACTCAACAAGAACTTATGCATGTGATCAAGGAATCATACAATAAAACAAAGAAAGTTTTATGGGAAAGAAACATATCACTATATCATATTAAAATGAAAGTGGGGATTAAAATCAAAGCCTTGATGTTGCAAGGTCCCCTTTCGATGACCCTTTGCTCCAACACACACATTTTCTCCAACCTTGAATGAAGAATATCCACAATGACTTGATAAACTAAAATGAATCCCTCAAGTATGAGCTGAAGTAGAATTCTTCATCCAATTCTTATCCTATTCAATAATAATCTTGCTTGAATCAACCTTCACCTTTTCCATGAGAAATCCCTCTTTATATAGGGGAAAGAGAGATGGTTAAAGAGATTAGGATGATCCCACCAAATCGGAGAAGCGAGTAGGATCCCAACCATACAAATGCCACCTCATCTTCTAGAATACCCCTTTCTATAAATTTCATGAAGCTTGACCTTTTCTTATCCTTTTGACATCATCACACCCTAGTTGTAGAGCAACCTACGGAGACGTCACATGCTAGCTTTAGCGAAGAGGGAGACGACCAGGCATCATCGTACCTTGCTTATGGTGCAACCTACGACGACCCTCCTTAATTAGGTTTTTTAGAAGAGAAATCCAATCACTTTTCTCATGAAGATAGGATCTTTTTGGAACATGAACACATGTTATCAATGGATCATTAAGATGACCAAAATAATGTGTAACAAGAAGGAAGACTTAGTGAGAAAGGTGGACAAGTCTTCCATGAGGATCCAACCTTCAAGTAGCTTGGTGAAGAAAAACTCAAGAACAAGAGCACTTTTGAACTCAAGTTTTAGACACTGAAATATGTCACAACAACATGATAATCAAACCTCCATTACCATGTGACTACAATAACTCATGTGGATCCTCCATGCACGATCATTTCATCATACAGGGAAATAATATAACAAAGGGAAAGTACTAGAAGCGGTTACAACAACATTATAATCAAACCTACATTACAATACAACCACAACCCTCGTATGGATCCTCCATGCATGGGTGTTTCAGGATTCAACACAACTTTGTATCATACAAAACTAGAGAACAACTTTGTTATCAAATATTACAAAATAGGGAGCTCTTCTCAACCATTCAACGAACTTAACAAAATATTGAACTGATCTATTTATACTCAAATCATCTCACAACTGTCGGGAGTGTGATATGGAAATCCCATTCAAAGCTTTACGTCTTTGCAGCCTTCTGTCAGACTATGCATGTTTCCTCTTGTCGGACACAGACCTGGTTCAGTATGGGTCTGTAGGAAAAACCTTCCATTGTTGTACCTTGGGCTAACAGTCCTGCCTCCTTGACCATAGCTTCCAAGATTTCCATTTATGGATTGAGATCAAGTTTCAGCTACCAGTCCTTGCTCATTAACTGAATCCTTCTCGGGATTGGAGCACAACTCGACGATTAGTGGGTGACTGTGTGCTACTCATGGATTGGGCATCGAATAAGCAGATGGATTCAGGCCGCAAAAGTTAGACTTTTCTTATTGGATGAAATCTTCTCAGGATTGGATCACAGTGGGATGACTATCAAGAGGCCACCTATTTCCATTGGATAAGGCATCATATGCGCACATGCATTTCAGGGCCTCGGGAAGCAGTTTGGACCAACACCGCTTTCGGGCCTGAAATACACCCTCTCCCACCATGTAGCCTCCTTGCAAAACCACGGTTAGGATTTTGGCCCACTCAAGTCCTTTTATTGCCCGAGCATGTTGCAACCCCGAAATGATTTGAGGTCATTGATCTGAATGGGGCCTGAGATCTAGGCACGCCGATTAATTTAGTGCCCCTACCAAACTTTTATCTTCCTACCAAACTTGGAATCCTTCAAACTATGCTTGGAGATAGCACTACATCGAAATGCACAGGGGATATCGACTACTGCAGACTGCACTTGCCCTCTTGCCTACATTCATGGCTACTTTGTGTGATAACATTTGTCTCCATAGGGGATGTGATCTAAAAAAGAAGAAGACTTGTATTCTTGAAAATATTTGCAAGCTAAATTTGTGTGTTAAAATGCAAATGGATCAACTTTGCAACATAACTTTAATAGAATTTACTCATTCAAGATGCATATAAACAACAACAACAACAGTGAACAGAAAACACATAACACAACAAATGATAAAGGAGTTCACCCCTCTCTTGGGCTACATCTTCTGGTCCAGCTTCCAATGGATCATTTGTATTATTTTCTCAAAGTGCTCAAAAATGTGTTTTACAATGATCAAAATGCCAAATAGACTGCTCCAATGGCTTCAGAATGTCCAAAAACCCCTAGCTGGGCTTTTTCGGCACCTCGTTTGGCCAAAATTTGAAGAAGATAGGATTCCTGGAAGTCCCCCTTCAAACTTGCTATCTCTGCATCTAAAAATCACACCCTTCTTGGCTCAACCTAGCCCATGTGCATATTTAAGCATCGAAATTTAGCACCGGACGCAACCGTGCAAACCGTGCAAACTATAGGATGGTTACGGGTGCACCTAGCCCCTAACTGCCAGGGCTATGGTTGTATGACCCATATGACCATGCACAAGTGAAAACATAGGCCCTGTTTCCAAAAGCCAATGGTTAATGTACAAGTGGCAGGTCGTTTGTATAACTATTGAACCGAATTCAAACCAAAACTAAAATGCATACCCACGCACGCACATATGGTAATACATATGGTCATATTGCAATAATGTATGGGACCAGGGGATCATATGAAAGGACTATACAATAGGGCACGCATATAGTAATGTGGTTACATTGTATACATGTGGGACCTAGGGCCAGGGCTAAGCCCCGGTCGTTTCCGCACCCACCATACAATACATATCAACTTAAATATAATGTGTGCCATTTATATTACAAGGCACATGTGGTGGC
>JASDQU010353008.1:0-12107 GCA_032191745.1 Picea mariana
TTTTGCTTGAGATTTATCAATTGGCTAAAGAAGGTGTTTCTCCTTGTATCCTCATAGTGTGATATCATTTCTTCCGTGAAAATTGTCCAAGTGACAAGGGATTTGCGAGAACAAAGCCATCGATACCAAACAAATTGATTAGGTTCTAAATATAAAGAAGCAATTCGTACCTTTTGTGTATGTGGCACATTATGGAGATCAAATAATTGCTCCATTTGAAGTATCCATGTGATTGGGTCCTTGCCATCAAACTTCCTCATGTCAATCTTAGGAACGTGGTTGGTCTTCAAACCAAAGTTGGAGTTTCTCCATTCTTGATTCACCTTCCTTGTGTCCACATCATGAATTTCATGGGATGCATTTTCACTTTCAGGTGTCTTCTGTTATGAAAATTTTCAATACTTCTATGATCTCCCCTTTTAACCCATCTATCTTAGTGTCCATTGAATCCATCTTAGTATCCAACTTAGCTTCCCTTGAATTCATCTTAGTTTCCATTGAATCCATCTTAGTTTCCATTGAATACGTCTTAGCTTCCATTGAATCCATCTTATTTTGTAGTTCATTTATGTTCCTACGCATTTCTTCACCTTCATCAAGAGTCCAAGTAGGATTTTCTGGAGGCTTATTTGGTGTAGAAGTTCCCTTTTTGGGTGGCATGTTGGCCAAGTATCACTTTTGGACCTTGATTTTGAGGTGGTTCTGCTAGACAATATTTATTCTGTTGTATCTCCCAATTTTTGGCCCTTATGGGTATGAAACTTTATCTTATGTATTTATATGATATTTATTCTCTGCAATTCCACAAGTCTGATCAAAATTGGATGTGCCAAGTGGAATTTACGGTATCTTCCCCATAACTTGCCAATTTTTGGCCTTTCCAGGAGATCTCACTTGTATAGTGTGCCCCGCACAAAATAATTGATATAAAATTCTAAAAATCGCACCCACAATACTACAGACTGTCCACGATCCAATGCAACTATTCCCACATAATTTGGATACTCTGGGAAGAAGTTATGATTGTTTTACCTGGAACACCTTCTTGAGACTAGTCAGATACCCTATCTTACACAGG
The DNA here is from genome assembly GCA_032191745.1 of Picea mariana. Taxonomy (NCBI): domain Eukaryota; kingdom Viridiplantae; phylum Streptophyta; class Pinopsida; order Pinales; family Pinaceae; genus Picea; species Picea mariana. The sequence continues at coordinate 1,079 of JASDQU010353008.1, forward strand.
GTGTATATACAAATTTAAGATGACCCAGAAGCTGAAATTTTTACCACAAATACATTACCAATTTCTGTAAATGTCATACAGATTTTAGGGTCTGAAACATTACATAATTTGTTTTATAGAAAAACTTCTCCAATGACTCATTTCAGGATGATTCCAGAACCCTATATTGTACAGGCTGTATCTCCGAAATTATAAGGCCTCAGGAGATGAATTTTGAACCCAACGTACCTTGATCCATCTTCTAAATATACTCCAAGATGTTCCTTCTGAAACATTGTATAAAAAAAGTTATAGCGAAAATTCCTCGGTGTCTCAGATGTAGCAGCGAAACCCCAAGACCTTGAGCTCTGATACCATATGTTAAGAACCAAACATCAATATAGCATATAAAAACCTCAGAAAAAGTACTCAATGCCTTGAAAAGGAGATAATTTCAGATAATAAGCCTCTTCAAGGGGGCAACCTCCTTTTACCCCACTTAAATGTTCAAGTACAAGATGATTCAAAATGAAAATGTCTCCTTGGTATATATAGGAGACTAGGAGGTATAATGGCTTAAAGTCGACATAATTAAAATAACATTACTAATCTAAATTACAACTAATGGCCTAAAGCCGACATAAATAAAATAAAATTACTAATCTAATATGCCCCAATTAAGGGGTAATGAGCCAATATTAGGGCTTAACAGAAAATTTCTGCCAAAGTTCTCTCTCTGAAATCTATTTCTATAATAATCTCTCCTTCAAAAATTTTCTGTCTTTATAAGAATATTTCTAGAATCATCTTCTCCCCCCTGACAGGTTGTGCACTGCTCCCTTTAAATCATTGGGTGGACCGTTCCTTTAGTTATCGGTTTCGTAACTGATCTCCAACCGATCATAACAAATCACTTAACACAAAACTAATTTATTTTTTCGTTCTCCTCAATATTTTTATAATCATTCCATCAGTTGTTTTACGTATGGTTGGATAAATATAATTAATTTTATGCAGATAAATGAAATATGATTCAGATGGTTATGTTTTAAAAAACTGGCGAATAACACCTTCCTGCTTCATGCAACATGTTTGATATTCCAAAGATCTGTTCTGTGTGGGCTTTAAAACAATGACACCATGATATTTACCCTTCTCTACATGGCCTTGAACAACATCACAATTTCGATTAGTTAGTTGAGAAAGTGTTATATTTGATGAGGAAACTTCCTCTTTGTGAATCACCAGATTTGGATCTGATTGAAAAGAACACTCCAAAGCAACATGTGATGCCTCTTTCATGTGTTGGAAATCATGTATTTTCTTTGATGACTGCCCCATAGATCACTTTCTCCTTGATTGCGGTAGCTTTTAAACATGTCATATGTCACTACCAAAGTGTTCTATGAACATAGACCTTTGGTCCCACCCACAAATCCAAAGAGAATACCCTTGTTGTTGTATGCTTCCAAAGCATCGAAAATCCCTATTATTTTACCATGATCCAATGCACAAACTCATTCGTTGTATAAATGAATTCAACTGAGTGTCGAGGATCTGCTAGCATAGGGATGGCTCTTTGAATAATAAAGTTTGTCTTGCTTGAATCGCACCAGTAAAGCTCCATTTCAACTCATCATTTGACAATTGTGGGGAGACAACATATAACCTATTGTAGTAGTTGCAATATATTCCAAGCGACTTATTGGTTTATCACTATGTTTCTTTTGCTTCTACAGGTGTTGGACGTAGTTTACCCAACATACTGTCAACATTCATGTGACTACAATGGGTTTCCCAACCGTATTGCACATGTGGATGGCAGCTTTATGGAACAAACACCTCCTCTAGTGGAAGATCTATCCTTAAACTCCGTGGAAGAATAATACCATACGCCTCTTACAAGATCTTGTTGAAATGCCCCAAACCTTCCATAGTTTCAAAATTAGTGAATCTCTATGCCTGTTGAAGATCTCCAAGCTCATCTAGATACGTGCAAATTTGTCTAATGTCTTCAGTATTGTGTGCATGACAGGAAAATCATCACTGTTGTGATTTCCACACGAAATCCCAAATCGATATGTTTAATTGGTGTTCCTCTGAATTCTCACCGTGCCTTTCTTAGAAGCAGAGGCGATCAAAGTGGAGCGACAAGCCAACAAACAGGTGGATGAACCAATTACATTTGCCAAGGACTTGGATTGAAAAATATATTTTCCCTCGAATTATTTCATCGCCTTCCTTGCCAGACGTTTCTATGAAGCTTAAAATGAAGAAAAATACAAGAGAACTCGCGCTTGCTAAAAGATAAACTCAATCACCATAAAATGCCATATCATTTGCTCTATGCCCATGGCCTTGAGGAAGGTGTTGTTTCTCTGTCTGCTTGCTAATATGCATAGATTGTCCCAATTTGATAGATTTGTCAAGATGTCTAAAAGAGAACATCATACAATCCCATGTCATCAAAAACAAAACTGCCATATGGCACCTCATCAAGAGCTTGGTATACATTATCACATTTCCTCAATATGAAACCCGTTAAGGTCATAGGTTTCCTTCTAAAATAAGATAATCCATGTGGAAATTATCATTTTAATATGTTTCCTCTTTGTCATTGCATGATCTTAAATTTATAACTCTAAGTAAGAAAATGGTATAACTTTATGGGACAAATAAAATATTAAAAGAGGGGCACATGATAAAAAGCTTGAAAAGGTGATGTATGTTGGGTGTAGAATGATAATATATTTACTTTTGAAGAGTGGAATAAGGGCACAACATTTACGAGGTAATGTGACATGAGGTGTGATAGTAATAGTTAAAAAAAATATGGTTCCAGTGTGTGAATCATAGGAATATGACATGGCTTTGAAATATATAACATGGCCATAACTGACCTTGAAGAATAATTATTGAGTCTCTCTTTTACATAGTGAATAAGGCGAGTGCATAGATCAATAATGGAGACATAAGGGTCTTTGGACATGTTTGTCATTGGAAAAATAAGAGGGTGCGAATAATGTAAGGAGTGAGTAAAGGGCTCTGCTTAGAAATAAGTCAAGCATCATAATAAATTCACTAAGAACAATGCGCCAACATCTGTAGTGTGACTAGAGAGGGAGCCTGGCAATGCTTTTCCGGCTAAGTCTTGTTGAAAAAAATCATCGTTAACATCAGGGACATCTGTTTTTAATATTTTACTAGCATGTGATGACTGCACAAGTGATAGAGCAAGATCAACTTGGGCAACTTGATTTTTTGGTGGTGGATGGGGTAATGGCAATGATGCAGTTGGCCAACCGTGGTGGTGAATGATAGGTTGATGGACAATATCTTGCCATGGATGGAAGTTCTGGTTGCATTGACACATGGGGAGGGATTCATACACCAATTATATTTTGATGTGCTTGGAAGGGAGGTCTTTCTAGTTGGAGTTGGAGGATTCCTTGGCCTACTAGATTAAAGAAATTGTCTTGGAAAATATGGTTCAAAAACTGAGGGTCAACATCGAAATGTATGGAGAACCGAGGTCTTCTATGACCTCTCTGCCAATTTCCCCTGCCTCTGTTACCTCTACCATTACTTCCCCTGTTGAAAAATCTCATCCTGTAGTAATATTCAATGAATCATGAAAAATTCTTAATAATCCATGCATGAAACTCTACCTAAATAAAATAAAAAATTGGCTCTATTATCCACCATAGAACACATGCAATCCATCCATTAAAAACTTCATCAATCAATTTCCATATGAACAGGGAGTGATAGGGTCATTGGGAATATGAGGGGTTTTTAATGTGCAAAAGATGGTATTATGGATGAGACAAGATACACAGATAATGTTCAAGCAATCACAAAAATAATCAAACTATGTATATATCCAACTCTCAAACATCAATCATCAACTAAACTCCATATCCATTGTTTTCATACATATTTCTCCTTTAAAATGCTTAATAATAGAACATGGAGTGTTATAAGTGTGTCTAGGAAAATGAAGGGAATGTAATGTGTGAAAAATGATACAATGAAAGGGAACCAAATGATCATTGTTCTATTATTTTCCATATAAAACAACACTATTATCATCAACAACAAAATTACCAACGCTTCTTTGTTTCAAAATTTAAATCCAATATTGTTGTTCCAAAACTCCAACACTGTTTACTGTGCATTTTTAAATTGTATTCACATAATTCATTTAATAAACAGTTGTCCCAAGAAACATTCAACAACTATAGTCATATCACATCCAATGCACAACATGGCTAAGAAAGAACAATAAGCCAACAACAAACCTAACAGTCAATGTATGGACAGAATGAGTCTGAAACCTAGTGCAATCAATATTCTTTAATCATTACACAATTTCTCAAAATCGACCAAAAAGACCCCTGTGGGTAACAAGACAATCGAACTGAGATTTTAATGTAAAAAACAAACATTTCCTGTTCACAGAGTTCATTCAACAAATATATAATTTGTCAACAATGACATTCTATCCAACTAAAAACATGACCACCTCAAGCATGATAACACAACATGACCATAACTCTTAAACATTGTCTTTCAATACTGTCATATAATAGACGGTATTTATCACCGAGTGAGCTTGGTATTAATTCTAACATCATCAGGTAAATAAATAAAAAAACCCCATGACAAAAAAAATGCGAACAATGAACTTATCCAACGTTGGGTTAGTCACCCTTACACAATCATCAAGTTCAGGGTTTGAGATACCATTCATCAAAATCAATGAGGTATGAGAGAGCAAGAGGGAAAACACTTCAGGGGCTTAGCCCAAAAACAAAACTTCGACCATCTTTTACCACCACAAATTTCCACATACCTCTTCATAGACCTTTTATGACGACCACAAGCAAATATACCCATGATATATACAAATAATTGATAGACAGGGGTTACAAATAATCCATAGGCGCTCAATAAAACCATTTTAATATCAAAGAGACAAGAAAACACTGAGTAACCAGAGATGAGTCAAACCCAGGCCACTTCCACCACAACTTTTTCCAACATGTAGAGCAACATAACAACCATAATTTCATTCAACAGAGAGAGATATTAAACTATAAATTAGTTTGCACATAAATGTCAACATAGATTAACTTCATTCGAAAACCATTACACATTTGAAAAACCACATGCCATAAACTTTGGAAAAACATAGACTGTAAGCGAATGCAAGAGCCAACTTTTGATTAAATTGATGAATAGAACAATAATTCATGGATGGAGCAGCAAGAACATTCATACTTGGATGCAAAATGCCAATGAGAATCAATAAAACCTAATTATTTCTTCCAAGCCCAAGCAACACAGAGGTAACACCAACCCAAAAAATGACCAAATGCGAACATAGCAAGGGTGGCGACCATCGAGGTAAGTTAGAGCGACGTGAAATTATTGCACGTCATATCTACATTCACTCCATCACCCATAGCCCAGTACGATTATAATCCACCATAGCCATACCAAATTAAATGCAAGTCGGATATGCCACCCTTACACTAGGTTTTCAAGCTTAATGTGTGCACCAACTCTTTGCACCAACATATTATATGTCCACTCTTGCTAGGGAAACCATGCCCCAAACATATAACTTTTAAATTTAAACAATGGTGCATAACCCTCTAACACTAAACCATAGTAACACAATGCCATAACCATACACAACTTCAAGTATGGATTTTAAATTCTCATTCAATCTATGTGAAACATAATAGAACCGTGATGATTATCAATGCAATACCATTTCTCTTTTAATCAAATTGCCAATAAGCCTGTTGTTTTCCATTTTGTTTTAAAAAGTGATTTCGAGATAATAAAATATAGAGATTATTTCACAACCAAGACATGAGCACGTAATAGATGATTCATCCTTCATCATATTCACACATGGGGTCCCACCTATCTAGTATATTATTAATTATACATAAATAATAAGGCATTGCAACCAATTTGCATGAAGGTACCCTACGTTGCATTTTTGGGGTCAAAAATGTCATAACAATATACTCGAACATGATATTTTGAACAACCACAAGTAAAAAACATAAAGTTTGTTGAAGTATATTCACCATGTGTCCAAACACAATCAAACACTGGTGTTAGTGCTCCCTTCTATGTTTTGAGAGATATAGTTTAAAGTCTTAGTGACATACCCTTGTTCTCAAAGGAGGTTAATCTATTTTCATAGATATGATAGGCAATCGAATATCACTAATCATATGATCCAACGTTGATAGATTCAATAAATTATTTTCTTCATACTATCAAAGGAAATCGATGGTAAACAACAACATGAAGAGGGTAGAGGAAAATTATAACACGTTAAAAAAAATAATCTCAATCTAGTAAAATAATAATGAAATTTATTTTAAGAAAAATAATTATAAGAACACATTATTAAAAAATTACATCGCTCTTACTTAAAAAGTGGAAACATAATGTTTACGTTTGCATAGTGTGTCATTTTCTCTAAAATTTTGATAGAAATTCATTTTGATGCTTGAAATAAATTTATTGGTTCGGTTATTTAAGGTAATATATTATTGTCATGGCACAACAACATAAATATAATCGTAAGGCATGAACTAGCTGCTTTATAGCTATTACCTTTGTTTATTTAAATATTCTTTTCCTTCCTTCTTATTCATCGCTATGCCATACTTTTTATTTATTGTCTTTTGTTGTCGCGATAGCCAAGTTTACCAACACATTCACTGTTAGATACCTAATCCTAGGGATTATGATATATTGTAAATATTATTACTATTCATTTAGGATAAATATGAAGAGTCATAGGTGAATAGGAATAATCATCGTATCTCTTGAAAGATGAAACCAAAAGTCATATCTCAATGTATTTATATGCGGCTCACAATAATAAAATGCATTCAAGGCATGTCAATGGCATCAGAGCCTTGGTGTTTTTAGATAGCTCCATGATCTTGCCTACTCATTGCTTCCTTTTTCAATAGTTTGTCTGTTGCATACTCTCTGGAGATACTTCCCTTCTCTCATGGATTTCTCTCCATTGAGTAAGAAGGCGTTAGAATTCACTCTCTTCAAGACCTTCACCATCCCCTCTATCTTGAAGCTTCTTGTTGAAACTTGACATTTCTCACCGACAACCATCATCAAGCACTACGACGACATCACCATTTTGATACAAGAATTCCTACTCAATCATGTTGATAGCCCTCGAGGATCCTATGCACTCCGTCGCCTCAAATTAATTCACAATCATTACAATATCTCCAACACCATTTATCTTGACACAATTTCAACCTTCATCTTGGAGATGAAATTATTTTCCTCCAAGTTAGGTTCATGAGATTAAACGAAAAAAGAGACAACTGTGAACTTTGTGATTTGGCATGACATCAACACCCATATGGGTATCCAAGATATTCCCAACAATATGGATGGAGTGAAGTTCTTTTACCTTCAATAAGAAATGATAGATCTACCTTCATCCATACACTCTTCATAACTACTCCATTTTATTGGCTGCCTCTTTCTTCCATTTATCTTCATAATTGCTTCCATCCTAGTGTTCATTTATCCCCTAAATCGTCCTTATTCATTTTAATATTTTTTTTCCATAGTTTCTCCAAGTTCTATCTCTAGAATAGTGAAAGGTTCAAATCTCAGTATCTCTTCTATACACATTAGGGTTTATCACTTCCAAAGTTGTAAATTTTCCCTAACTCTTCTTAGAGTTTTATTTACATGAAACTCGTAGTGGGTTGGAAGTTGTATTACAGAGAGAAGTTGGTGGTGAAAATGCATTCTCTTCACTCAATTATTGGTATGGTGCTTGGTGGAAAAGAAAATTATCAACAATGGTCAAGAAAGATTGAACACACTCTTATATTGAATGATATTTGGGATGGCATTTGTGATGGAGATACTTCACCTGTCAAACCTATAATAGATAAAGAACTTGTAATATGGATGAATACAGATAATAAAGCATATGCCTTGATTGTTTCTTTTTATAAATGAAGAGGTGTGTTGTGACATCATATCTATTAAATATTCTTAGGGTGCTTTGAATAAGTTGAAAGATTTGTATGATTCACATTTTGAATTGGAGCTAATTCAATGGATTTTGAAGCTCTTCAACCTAGAGTTGAAAAACAATGATCCATGGCTTTATTATTCAAAATTACATCCATCATGCACAACATTAATGTTGCTGGTGTGAAGATAGACATTACTCTCATGACTTTTATCAAGGCCCTCTACCCCACATATTCTCACTATCTTGAATCACTTCATTCTAGTAGACAATTGAAGTCCCTAAATTTTGACCCTTTGGTGGAGAAAATTGTAAAATGCACGAAAGATTTCTAGAATAAGATAGTACAACCCACTAGAGAGCCTATGTGCCTTGCTAGAAAAAGGAATAATCAATCATAAGATTCTTCTAGAGGATAAGGTAGTAAGAGAGGATGCAAAAATAAGTATTTCAAAGGCAGGGGGTAGGCATAATCAAGGCAACATATCTGATTTTCACTATGTTAATTATGGCAAGAATGGACACGATGTAAAGACATGTAGGATCCATGGGATAAAATCAAAGAAAAACAAGAACAAAAGGAAGAAAAATGCAAAGCTCTTGAATGCGCTCATTTTGTTATTAGTCATGGCAATATTGGAATAAATGAAGATTTGTTCAAACATTCATTTTCTTATTGGAGATATGCATGGTTGCTTGACATTGGTGCTACTTGCCAAATGAATTTTTGGAGAGTTTCCTTTGAGAAATTGAATGAAAATGTAGAGGGTGAAATATCCTTTATGGCTATATCCAATCACAAACATATGTGAATTAGCACCATCAAGCTCAAACTGCCCGGATTCCTGGATTTTCTTTTGCATGATGTTCTTTATCTTCCTAAGTTGTGGAGTAATTGTTGTCTATTGTGCACATTTGAAAACATGGCCATACTATTCACATGTTTGATGGAAAAGTTGAAATAAGAAAGTTTTTCGACAACATGGTCATCATGACAGGATGGGAGGACGAGATATTATTGAAGTTGAATGGGACACCTACATGTTGTGGCTGCAACAAACCCCCCTTTTACTTTTGATTTTACAAGCAAAAGGAAAAAGGTCCCCTACTAAACTTTTGATCCTATTTCCTAATCCTCTATTGTTGGATCCTATGATATTTCTTTGCCTAACTTGAGGAAGTTTGAGGGTTTGATCTTGGTTGATGGTTGTATTTGATAGTGGGTGATTGCCTCTTTTTATCTCATGATTTCAAATGTCTTCATGGCTCTTATGTGACTGTGTGGTTTGATGATCCAACGCATGTCTTGAAAGAGTTTGATGTGGGTTACTAATATTTTTTCCGAGTTACTTATTCAAAGTCTACATACTCGTGCTACCATGTGGTGCCTAATATCTTCATCTTTATACTCTCATATGTTGGACAAATCTTAGACTTGAATCATGATGTCACTAATACTTTCTATGTGCTAGAGATTAGGTGCATAAAGCTGTCATGATAATAATTTAATCTAGATCATAGATGATTACCTTCGAAAAACCTCTCCTCCTCATTTTCTTCACTTTTGGTACTTGTTCAAAAATTTTATTTAAGGAAAGGAAAGATTATGCTTCTCATATGTTGGTGAATGTCATTTTTATCGCATAATTGATTTCGTCTCTTTTTGTGGTTGCAGGAACAAGTTAGTATGATATCCCTTCTTCGTGATTGCTCCAACCTTGAGATGCATGTGGGGGAATCCTTTGATATTATTCCCTTTTTATCCCACCTTTTATTCATAGATACCTACCTCTCTTTTATTCTATTATTTTTTGTAACTAAATCTCATAGTTGGATTTTTCTAGTCGATAAATTTCCAACGGACGTAACCATACTTAAATCAGAGTTCCAGATCAAAATTTATGGTCTCCCAAAGTTTCCTAAGCCAAATATCACCATTTCTACTCCATACCAAAATTCTACCAATCATGTTGATCAAATCATCTGACCTAATCTCCCGATGCCGATCCTATGACCCGATCTCTCAACGCCGATCAACTCTCCCGACGCTGATCACTTTTCTCGATGTTGATCCTCCGACCTAATCTCTTGACACTAATCAACTCTCCTGACTTGATCCTATGATCCTATCTCTTGACACCGATCCTTTGACTTGATCTCCTGACGCTGACCAATGTTCCTGACTTGACCAACTCTCCTGAAATACCATTCACGAATCATTTTTTAAACGACCATATCTTGGGCTGCATGTGTCGGAATGGCACCCATGATACCTCATTGGAAAGGTATCAAGTAAATGAGTGCAATGTTAGAGGTATTATGGTAAGAAAAGTGACAGAAAATATCAAAAATTGTAGAGAACATCGGGCCATGAATTTGGGGGGAAATGGATTGCGCAGACTTCAAACAATCATATTTGAAGCTACAAGTAACAAAATCAAGCTATCAATAGCTCGATGGAAATCTAGAGAAGAGGATAATAAAATGGGATGGACAATATTGGAATATTGAGAGCAAAAAAGGCCCAAAAATGAAAAACACAGGCAAAAGATGGATTTGGATGAAGAACTAGATTTGCAGACATCAAACAATCATATATTGAGTTACAGACAATGAAATCAAACCAACAAGGGCCCTTTGCAACAAAACAATCATAGTCTCTCTTGTCTTATAAAAAGGGAACTCATAGGATAAGGAATGACTTTTTTCCTTTGTAACAAAAGATGGTATTACTACTTCTGAGGAATAAAGAGCATGAGGCATTTGGGAAATAAGTGGCTTTGGTGGATGTACATTAGACTATTCTTTGTGCATTTGTCTTCTATTTGAGTAGATAGGATTGTGTTGTATGAACTATTTTTGCAATCTGTTTTGTCTGCTTATGATATCACTCATTTCCTCGTGGGTGCATGTTAATTTTTCAAAATCCCACCCAGTTTCAGTCTCGCTGATTTTTCAGTGAAATTTAAATGCTAAATTTAGTTTCAGCACTGT
>JASDQU010353008.1:12207-23380 GCA_032191745.1 Picea mariana
TGTTACCCAAGAATGGGTGCGCCCATTTGCCTTAATCAACTTCATGAGGGAAGGTGAGGAGTTTTCTAATCTAACAGCTGAGATTAGATTAGATGGGTGGCTGAGATTTGGTGTCTCTTCACTCACCCTCACTTTAATCACAAAGTTATCTTTTAATTTGCATCTCACAAATTAATTTGACTAAGACCCATATTCAGCAATTTCTCCCCCTTAGGGCCTAGGGAAGAGAAACACTTGCCTTGGTACATAATTTAACAGTGCATAAATGATGTTATAGATGCATTGTACTACTAATTTCTGTGTATTTGCAACATTGTTGTTATCACATATCATTAGCGTACATAAATTTTTTCTGATTCTAACGATATTATCTCTCACTTTACTCACTCTTCTATTTTTTCTCTCGGGATAGGTTAGAATTAGTTTAATTATATTAGTTTTTTTTAGTTAGATTAGTCTTATAATCATTTAGAATTGTTTGGGGGGTTGTTCGCTATCTTTCCCCTTTTTTATTCTTTTAATTTTGAGCAGCAGGGAGGCCCATAAATTCGTGGGAAATGCTACACCAAATGAGAGTGGGTCTGATTGGGACCTACCATCGAGCATTTTTCCTCATCTGATTGAACGCTCATTCTGACTCGTCAACATATATGGCATGACAAGGAGGGCCATATGACAAGATGAGCCTGTGGAGTAATTTGCATTAATATTTTGTTTTAATTTACTAATGGCTCCATCCCATATCCCTTTATGGAGGTGGTTTTCTTTCATTGTACCTCCAAAACCTCCTAGAAAATTTTACATTTCTTGTCACAACTTAGATTTGACGACCATAGTGAAATCTCTGCATATGAACATGCTTTACATTTCTGGAAATTTTGTTGTTCTCACAATATTATTGATAGAAATACCATTTGCAAGTTGTTCACTCTCACTTTTGCAGGCCGGGTCAAGAGCTGGTGCGAGACTTTGCCGACCGCCTCTATTCACACTTGGGAACAATTTATGCATGAATTTTTGCATGCTTTTGAGAACTATAATTATGATAATTTGTGTGCATAAATTTTAGAGCTTAAGAAGAACGAAGATGAATCTCTTACATATTTTATTATCAAATTTACTCATCTTTGTTATAGATTTCCTTTGGATGATAGGCCTTCTAACAATGATCTGATTTCTTATTTAGTTTCTCTTACTAATGAAACATACCAACTAGTGGATGAAGAATCTAAATCATTTTCTAAGGTTCCTTTACACGCTGATTTAGATTTAAATGAAAATGTTGAAAATGATAATGGTTTAGATGGACTTCATATGTATGGATATTTCTTTACTATGGGGGATACATATAAGATGGAAAATTATTTTTTGGAAGAAGAATATGTATCCTCTCACCACACCATTCCCCCTTTCCTTCTTTGTGACGAAAAAAAGACCTCTTGTGTTGTAATTTCAAGTTTAGATTTTTTTGTAGTTGCCTAAGAGGAGGGTTTTCCTATTGATAATGGGACACTTCAGGTCACATCGATGGTTATGTCAGTCTCTCATTATCCTATCTCGTCTTTTCCATCACAAGAAAGGGAGGGGGCAACTATGGAGCAAAACTCTAAAGTTGATCACTTTGTTAATGAAGAAAATCTGGACACTCCTGAAATTAATTCTTCCTCACCCATGGATAATTTGGAATTAGTTCCTTTTGATTTGGATTATCCTACTGTTACAAACTCTCCTTGTATAACTGACATAGATAAAAAATGTTTTCCTACTGCTAGTGGATCATTTATTGAAACTTCTTACTCTAATGATTCTTGTGATTTTATCCCCTCTTCTAACCATGTATGTGTTTTGGAAGACATTTCAGATTCTCATATTTTGTAGGGACAATACAACCACGTCGATTCTTTCACTTCAGGAGAGGAAATAAGCTTGCAGGACATACCTCTTTTATCTCAGCCATCTATTTTTAACTTGGAAGAGGAAAAGCATATTGAGTAAGGACGTACTCATTATGAAACCACACATAATGCGGGGCCCACTGATTCACAAGCAATCATTGACGTGCTTAAGGAGGAAGAGATACCACTCAGGGAGTCACTTTCTGAAAACAAAATTGGTTCTAGAGAAGCTTTTAATTCTCTAAATTCTTCCACTTACTATCACTTGTATCCTAATCTCTTTAATCGTTTAACTTTGTAGGGAGATACTCATATGGGTCTGACCCTTGTTGAAGTACTTGATGGTGGTGATGTGCATTTGGAAGATAGAGAGGATAAAGCCTCTTCCCATGAACTAATTATAACCAAGCCTTATCAGCGTTTTTCATGGGATGAAGAGGATTCTGTAGCAAATGTGTATCAAAGGATATCTTCTTCTTTCTCTTCTTAATTTTTTTATCAATAGAGAATCTCATTGTTCAAGTATCCCTTTACTTGATATTGTTGATACTAGTGGATCCCACCGTTGTTTTGAATATATGTCTCATACGTCTCAAGTCAAAGGTTGTCCAAAGTGTGAGTCCATGGAGGTTTTCCAAGATAATGAGGCACTTCTGTATACACCAATGGTTATGCCAGGCCCTCATTATTTTGGTTTGTCTTCAAGGATAAACAACTTTATTAGCACAAAGATTCTCTCACCGAGCGCACTTTACACATAATCTATGCACGATTCTCATTTGGTATGCTACTTTCCTTTGAACTCCCTCCATTAACTCTATGATAGTCATGGTACATTTTACAATAGAATTGAAGCATGGTTGGAGAGATCTTACTTGGATACATTTCCCATGAATTATCAATATGTCATTTTTAATATGGTGAATAGAGTTTATCATGAGTTATTTTTTCCTACTTTTAGTCGATTCTTATTCCATGCTCTGTTAATGATATATTATCCTGAACATATGTTTGCAGGCTTGGGATTACTTGGATGGATACATTAACATTATGAATTTACATAGTTCATTTTTAAGCCATTGTAGCATAAAGTAGGAATAGGGTAGAATAGACTAGTGTCTTTCCTTTGCACAATTTAGCGTTGCTTCCTAGTTTTTTGATAAGTTCTCTATTTTCCTTTTCTTTTATTTAATGTTGGCTGATAAATAAATGAATTCTCAGCAAAGATGGAAATAAATAGAAGGATTTCCCACTATATTTTCCCTTGGATGGATTTTTAATTTAATTTTGATGTGGGGAAACTTTATTTCATTTCATTCTCAAAATTTTCTTTGTGGGGAAATTGTCAGACATTGATTTTTATGCAGGATCACCATGTCTAATCATTTCCAATGCATTGTGGCATCTTGCAAGTGGGGTATTTTAAATTAAGACACTATTAATTCTTTCTTGTAATGAAACTGAACACTCACATTTGTCCTATATTCACATCCACATGATTCTAATGGGAAACGTTTGCTTGGCTCATATCCTTTTTAAGTTTTGATTTTGATGTCCCAAACACATTAAATTTAAATTCTGAGTATTAAAAATCTCCCCATCTAAAATTCAAGCCACTCCAAATTTGTGTAATTTCCTTAGATGATTATTTTTTCTTGGGTTTGGAGTTATCCAAATCTTTTCTTTATCATCCACTCTTTTCCTTGATCACTTTCATCCAACATGAATTTTCTTCGTAGAATTTTTGTATAATAAGCTTAGCTGATTTTTTTATTTCATTTTAGTTTTTTTTGTTAGTTTTATTTTTTAGGCATTGGTTGCCATTTCCCTATGTTAGATTACTGAGAGGGGGGGGAGAGGGGGGTGAATCAATAATAGAGCAATGTAATCCTTTTTAACCATATAATCCAAGTGTTATATCAATGTATCATTATCATCCAATAACTTCAGAGTAAATAAGAAATGAAAATATGAACAATCATACACATACACAGTGCACCAATGCCCCTGCAAACACTAACAAGTGCCCCCAACCATACACTAACAAGTTCCCCCAACCATGTACCAAGTATGTACCAATCATGTACCAATCATGTATCAACTACTCATCAACTATGAATCATCAATATGTACCAACATCATAAACTATACACCTCATGTATGTGCCAACTCATCAACTACTTGTCTCAACCATGTACTCGACATGTACCTCAACCAAATGCCCTCATCAATTTCATCATCCAAACCTGATTTTTAAATTTGTAATAGACCTGGTGTATATGATCACATACCTACAAACCTTCCTTAACTTTAAGAACAAGAGACTAGCATTTTTATCAAACTTTTCTTTAGTCTCACATGACTAGTTTTGGATTAGTCAACAACCCTAACTTTAAATAATCATAACTTTGTACCTGTAATGAAGAAAGATATGAAACTGATACACAATGTTCTTTAGTGTTTTTTGTGCAATTCCTCCAGGTTTCACTACTTGGAACCTCTCGAAAAAGGAGTTATAGCAAAAATGGCATACCTTGCTGAATTTTGTCTTATTATAGAGAGCGACCTTGTAGAGCGTGCCCCACACATAATATTTGTTGAATCGATATGAAACTATTACAAAGAATACTAAATACTGTCATATAACCAACACATTTTTTATTACTTAATTTGGATCTGTTATGAAGAAGTTATGACGTTTTTACTCGAAACACCTGTTTTAGACTAGTTTCAGGACTAGCCACAAACCCTATTTTCCATGGAGTGTAACTCCCAANCCATATAATCCAAGTGTTATATCAATGTATCATTATCATCCAATAACTTCAGAGTAAATAAGCATTGAACAAATGAACAATCATACACATACACAGTACACCAGTGTTTTACGTGGAAACCCAAAGCGAGAGAAAACCACATAATGTTTTTTCTTATATGTCTTGAAGAATTAAATTCATTGGAAGCACCAACTTCCTTTATTTTCCAGCTGCAACTGGAAGGAGGCTCCAACCCCCTAGTTTCTTAGGCTACAACTTGAGGGAAGCTCCAACTCCCCAATTCTCTGTCTACAACCATAAGGAGGCTACAACCCCCTATGTTCTCCGACTACAACCGAAAGGTGGCTACAACCACCTATCCTTTCCCCGTCTAACCGCCCTGACATATAAGTAGAATGATGGAACCACTATCACACTATCACTGTTGTAGACCTATACCAATCAACCTGCACCAAATAACCTGTTCCAATAACCTGAACCATGCATTAACCATGCATCAACCTATACCTCAACCTGTAATCAACCTATACCATAAACAAGTGCATCAACCATGCACCAACCTGTACCATAAACAATTACATCAACCATGCACCAACTTGTACCTCAACCTGTACCATGAACAAGTGCATCAACCATGCACCAAACCTGTACAAATAACCTGTCACAACAACCTGTCACAACAACTTGTCCAAACAACCTATCACAACAACCCGTCTCATCAATCTTATCAACCAAATCATATCTACTCACCAATATCAATCACTAAGACAACTCTCAAAGATGTGCATCAACCAAGCATAACACAACAACTCATAATCATCACCAAGATCAATATGTGCTTCTAATAATACAAGTATCCTACATCATCCATAAACCATGTGTCAACAATACTACTAAAAAGTGCTCCCAACCATGTACCAAGTATGTACCAATCATATATCAAGTACTCATCAACTATGACTCATCAAGATGTACCAACATCATCAACTATACACCTCATGTATGTGCCAACTCATCAACTACTTGTCTCAACCCTGTACCCGACATGTATTTCAACCAAATGCCCTCATCAATTTCATCATCCAAACCTGATTTGTAACTCTGTAATAGACCTGGTGTATATGATAACATACCTGCAAACCTTCCTTAACTTTAACAACAAGAGACTATCATTTTCATCAAACTTTTATTTAGTCTCACATGAGTAGTTTTCGATTAGTCAACAATCCTAACTTGAAATAATCGTAACTTTGTACCTGTAGTGAATAAATATATGAAACTGATACACAATGTTCTTTACTGTTTTTTGTGAAATTCCTCTAGGTTTCACTGTTTGGAACATCTCAGAAAAGGAGTTATAGCAAAAATGACATACCTTGCTGAATTCTGGCTTATTCTAGAGAGCGACCTTCTAGAGCATGCCCCACACGGAATATTTTTTGAATTGATATGAAAATGTTACAAAGAATACTAAATACTGTACTATAACCAAAAAATTCAATCTTACTGAATTTGTATATGTTATGAATAATTTATGATGTTTTTACCCGAAACACTTGTTTTACACTAGTTTTAGGACTAGCCACAAACCCTACTTTCCACGGAGTGTAACTCCCAAAATACAATGACCCAAAAGATGAATGTTTTACCACAGATACTTGGATATGTTTCCTCAATGTCATAGAAATTTCACTGTCTGAATCATTCTAGAAAAACAATTATTGTGAAAATGGCGAAAATGGTGAGATGACCTGTAAATAACATACCTTAGAAAGCATCATCAAAAGAATTTATCATTCCTTGGATTCCAACATTATTTTCTTCACCTTCCCTAAAAAATTCAGCTTATATATTATTTGGTTACCTCAGACACCTATATATATTCAATATTATCAAGTATGATCTAAATGAGAGAGCCTTGCCTCTTATTTCTACTCTCCAACTAGCTTCCTTAAAAACATCTTCTAGGTCACTTTGCCCACTTTCCTTATTTTAGGGTTAACCCACTTATAATTTCTCCATTAAATTTATTATTTAAATAATTCATTTGTATTCACTTTGAGTTATAGTACACTCATCACTTCACTTTATTATTTACCTTCTAAAATCTCTTAAATTACTTTGACTACTTTGACCTTTTGGGGCTTCTAGATGACATATGAGGGTCCTCCAATTTCCTGAGGACATAAATCTCAAACCGTGAGGAGTTATGCGACGTTCCACATACCACCAGAAACGGAATGACATGTACTATCCATATAGAATATTATTACCTACAAATATATCAAAATTCATACAATTATCCGTCAAACAAACTTGGGTCCATTACCCAAACCTGGGTTCTCCAACTTCTCATGGCCATAACTCTCTAACCGTGATGAGTTATGTGAATTTCCACATACAACTAGAAATAGAATGAAATGTACTATCCATATAGAATATTATTACCTTCAAATATATTAAAACTCATACCATTACCCAAACCTTTGTGCTACCGAAATTCGCTACCAGACTTTCTCCAAGGGTTGACATCAATCAATAAGGGTTGAAATCAATCTACAATATCACTCTCCAATGGTTGACATCAATGACAACCAAAAATCCATATCAGCTATCCATCAACCTAAGCCAACTGTATGACACCCTATGCTCGGTTCAATGGGTCTTTAAGTACGAGTCTTCCTTTTAAGTTGTAGCTTTCTTCACCCAAGCTTCCTCTCTTATACAACATCAAGATATATTCTTTCAGGCTGTCTGGAAACATGTTTTTGACATTCTGGATGGCATGGTAATTTAAATCTTTTGCTGATATATTTTTCAGAAAATTGCTTGGGAACCCATCTTTTTATTCCCCAATCCAATAATTGACGAAATACTCTATCTTAGAACTACCAATTCATTAAGTTTTCAATCTGATTTTTATAACTAATGTTTGTTGGTGGATTGATATCATCAAAATATGGATGGGACTAAATTCTTATGGTCTAGTTTGCTTAATTTGATTGACTATGATTTCAGGAACAAGACATTGTTTCCAGAGATCCGAATCTCACAACAATCATGACACTGAAGTCATTTGGTAAAATAAATTTTGAGGGAAAGCACATACTGCTCATATCTCAGGGAGAATGATATGATATTTGATTAAATGGACAACTAATGAATACTTGATAACTGAACTGGCCTTCAAACAAAGTTTTATGACAACCAACTTAGTTTAAGTTTATTTTAGCTTAGCATGTTTTTCCTAGTATTAGATTTTATTCTGGTCCTTACTTTTTTTTATTTGGATTAATTTCATTTTAATAAGTCAATCATTTGAGAGGAAGACTTCTTCTCGAATCGCCTAAGAGATGATCACAACGTTCTCTTTGTATGTAGGTCAAGAAAATGGTTTGTGCAGCCAACAACTTATAATATTTTCTATTGAAATGAAGGCAACTTAGGGAAGTGTTAATCTACATTTGGCTACTCAGATTCTTTTGCAACATTTTTGACTCAATAACTGATCATAAATATATTCTCATTCATCTACTCTCATATTGTTTTCTGATCTAGTCGTTGTTTGGAGTCATTTTAATGTCTATTTTGATGACCTCCATAACTGTGATTTTCCTCTTTGCTTTATTAGATTGAATTATTGAGATCTATGTGGTTATTGATGATCTTTTATAGCAAAGAGAAAATGGCGCTTGAGTGAGAAACATGAAATGTAATTTTCGTTATTGGAAAATTCAACATTTTTAAAATTGCAAAGGAATTGCTTATGCCAAGAAATTTTAAGAGCATTTAGGCTATGGAATAGTACATGAAATTGGCTTTTGAAAAGTTGTTTTGACTAAGCATATACACTAACCCATTTTTCTAGGTTCCCATAAACTTGTTTTTGTCACACTGAATGAAAGAAATTGCATGTGACAATTGGATTGCAGAATTGTGTTGCAGATATTTTACACTGAATCATCAATTATTGTTATGTGGTTTGTTTTTCATTTCAGATCGAAAACTCTGGGAGTTTTTTCTGTTGGGATTGATATTGAATGGTTACCAATTCTTGATTGGTTATTCACCTTAGCTTATTTTTTGAGTTTTCATTGAAAACACTCTCAGTGTTGCTGCACCAGATTTGTTACTTGTTGGATTTTCTTCTTATTTTTCAGCCAACTGTCTTTCCTTTTTTATGACTGATAGTTTAGCTTTAGATTCCTTTTAGGTTGATTTTCTTTTTCATGAATTTGATTTTTGATTTCAGTCCTTTCGGATTGTACAAAGTGCTTCCATATTTTGATTCAAATGTTGGTATTTCCCTGAGTTGATTTGACTCTTAGTCTACCTTGAGGATTACTCTTTAAAATTTTGGTGAGGGGCTGGTCCAATTTTTGACACAGGCCAAAGAATTGTTTTAAAAGTCATAGGACGCATGAGCTTCTCTGTCTAAGTGAACATTCACGAAGTTCTCATTTGTAGGTATGGACTGATAATTGTGGTGGAACACATGTGCCTGTTGTGCGTATCATGATAATCCATAAGTATAGGAAAGTGTCTATCCACTCTCTTCTTTGAGCTTCACTCACTTCACATTAATAAAATGACCAAGACTATGATAGTTCTTGGGGAGACCTGTGGGTTAAACTAAAGTGCATAACATCTACTCAACAAATCAAAGAAACTCTTGTATCACCTCGATTCCTTCACACCCTATGTGCATATGCATATCTATACCTAAAATATAAAAGAGTGAGCATTTTTTAAATTAAAAAAGGAAGTTGAAAGCAATATTAATAGTGTGGGAAGTACAATTAAACTTGTCAGGGCTATGGACGTCTACTGGAAGCGGGGCTATGCTTGTATGATGCCAAGGAAACTTCGTCAGGGCTATGGACGCTCACTGGAAGTGAAGCAATGCCTAGAAAAGAGAGATGAGGAACACACTTATGTAGATGTTCTCTTATCTTAAAAGTGAAATTCCATGATGAAACCAAAACCAATCTAAAGTGTGCATCCAATAAGAATTTATGTCATTAATTGGCTCTTTGAAAAGGGTGTGTTAGATTCCAAGTACTAGAAATATTGGGTTATGTATTTTAGAATTTTGGCATCATTGTGGTACCCATGATTATTGGAAATTTGTCTGTAGTTTGCTGAACTTATCTTTAAAAATCAGATCTGAAGTATAGGCCCTAGAATTATATTAACAAATATAACTAGTTCTTCCAGTGTGTCAACATTTGTTGTGGTCGCAACAAACCCCGTTTTTACTTTTTCTTTTACAAGTGAAAGGAAAAGGGCCCCCTACTAAAATTTTGATCCTATTGCCTAATCCTCTACTGCTGGATCCTATGATATTTATTTGCCTACCTCGAGGGAGTTTGGGGTTTTGATCTTGGTTGATGATTGTCTTTGATAGTGGGTGATTGCCTCTTTTGATCTCATGATTTCAGATGTGTTCATGACTCTTATGTCACTGCACAATTCGATGATCTAGCACATGTCTTGAATGAGTTTGATGTGGGTTACTAATATTTTTTCCGAGTTACTTATTCAAAGTCTACATACTCGTGCTAGCATGTGGTGCCTATTATCTTCATATTTATACACTCATATATTGGAAAACTCTTAGACTTGAATCATGATGTCACTGATAATTTCTATGTGTTATATATTAGGTGCATAAAGTTGTCACGGTAATAATTTAATCCAGATCATAGATGATTACCTTCGAAAAACCTCTCCTCCTCATTTTCTTCACTTTTAGTACTTGTTCATAATTTTTCTTAAAGGCAAGAAAATATTATTATTATCACGTGTTGGTGAATGTCATTTTTATCCATAACTGATTTTGTCTCTTTCTCTGGTTGCAGGAACATGTTAGTATGATATCCTTTCTTCATGATTGCTCCAGCCTTGAGATGCATGTGGGGGAATCCTTCGATATTCTTCCCCTTTTAACCCACCTTTTATTTATCTAGATTTAACTCTCTTTTATTCTATTATTTTCTCTAACTAAACCTCATAGTTGTATTCTTCTAGTCGATAGATTTACAACAACTGAAACCATACTTAAATCAGAGTTCTAGATCAAAATTTATGGTCTCCCAAAGTTTCCTAGTCTAAATCTCACCATCGCTACTCCATACCAAAATTATACCGATCATGTCAATCGAATCCTCTGTCATGATATCCCGATGCCATTAAACTCTCCCAACCTGATCCTATGACTTGATATCCCAATGCCGATCAAATATTCTGACCTAATCCTCCGAACCTATCTCATGACGTCGATCAAATCTCATGACCCAGTTATCTAACCTGAGATCCCGACACCAATCTTCCAACCTGATCTCCCGACGCCGACCAATGTTCCTGACCCATCCAACTCTGTTAAGCCCTAATATTGGCTCATTACCCCTTAATTGGGGCATATTATATTAGTAATGTTATTTTATTTATGTCAGCTTTAGGCCATTAGTTGTAATTATACTTCCTAGTCTCCTATATATA